>NW_004624810.1:1309460-1360273 GCF_000247695.1 Heterocephalus glaber
CCCCCCTTTACTTTTACTTTAATATAATTGTGATATCTTTAGTTTTTGTAGTTATGTATTTTATAATGAGGAGGTAACGTATAACAGCAAAAAGCCAATACTTCAGGAATAGTAGCTCATAATATTTGAACAGACTTGGGATCTTTGTTGGTTTAATCAACTTGCTGATTAAGACTTTTGGATTACCTATTCTGTACTTCTGTTTATAAAATTAAGGCAGGCTTTTAGGTTAGGGCAGTAGTTTTCAGGTGTTGTCCCAATTTAAAAAGAAATAATTCCTTATTTATATAAAAACAGAGAGAGAGAGAGAGATGGAGGGAGAGAGAGGGGGAGAAAGAGAATGAGTACAGTTCTGATAAAAAGAAATTGAAATATGTAGTCAAGATCTCAGATAATTAGTATTATTGGCTGTGTGTTGTTTCAGTGGAAAGGCAAGAGACTGCAACAGTTTTTGATATTGTCTCATATCATGACTTTTGTTCTGATCTCTTATCTTTCTTTCTTTCCTCCTTTTTTTGCCATATTTTTCTTAGTTGACTTTCTAAAATAATTGCTAATTATTTATTGATGGAAATCTGCTCTTATTCTCCCATGTGATTCTGTGTCCAAATAAAAAATGTATTTCACACTCAAACTGGATAATTTGAGCAAAATTCAACATAGGACTATTATAAATGCAAGATAGGGAAGAACTAAAAAATAGGAAAGCGTACTTTGATACTGGAAAGAGCAATAATTATCGCAACTACTGAGCCTAAATTATCAAGGAAGAATGGATTACCAAAGTCTGTTCCTCGTTATGTGAGTAATTTGCAGGGCAGTGGAACACAAGACAGCTACTTCCCTCAGAGGAAGCAACTGAGAAAGAGAAAGTGTGCAAGCTAAAAGGCAAATATAACCTGATTGTGAAAGTAATGACAATTCACTAGGTCAAGTCCATTTACAAAGATTGGGCTCTGCAAGTGTATGACTACTGCAGCATAGGGATCTATGGGAACCATTTTAGAAGTGTTCTACCCCAGATGTTGACATTCCAAGCATGTCTTTATAAAAAGTAGGGAAATGTGACTTGAAGAAATGATCCTGGGATGATGTGGTTAAAGGCTAATGAATAAATGGGGACCATTAAAGATTAGAGGTAAAGTGTTATTCAGTGACATTTAATGGAGTGACATAGATCATTCAAAGCAATTGGAATATTATGCTATATTTAACTGCAATGCATTGAAGAATTTTTAACTAAATATTAAAGAGATCTAATTTTTATGTTTAAAAATCATTTTTGCCAATGTGTTGCAAAGAGACAAAAGTAGAAGGAAAATTATCTAAGAAGGTAATAATAATAGCAATAACTCATGTGAGAATAACTTTTGCTTTGGCCTAGAATGGTGGTAATAGATATGAGTAGAACTAGATGGATTTCAGTTACATATACTTTGAATATTGAATAATCTTGCTGAATATAATAGAGGGGAGTAAAGAAATCAAAATAAACCAAGCTTAATTGTTGTTTTGACCCTAATATCTAGACCATATATAATGGTGTTTACTGGGATGTAGAAGATTAAAAGTAGAATAGATTTTCTACAAAAACAGACTTCATTTTAAGTCTGATATATTGGTAGGCAATTAAAAGACAATACTTAAGGAAGTTAGAAGACTTTGTAGTTAATGATATTTATCTGGGCTATAGATCTCATGAGAGTCACAACATAGAGATGACTTAATTATAGTAACACAGATAATTTTGTATAGAAATTTCCTATCTGAGAAATTCTGAAGACTCTTGATTCCTATACTTTAACAACAACACTGTTTATTTTACCAAATTGGAAAAACACTTTCTTTCTCGACATCTTCCTTCAGGTATAAATGGCTTCAGTTTCTTTCAAGAATAATGTGTTGATACTTGTTTTAAATTTGGGCAAATAAAGGATCCATTAAAATTACTTTATAACCCAAAGGAACTATTTACATGAATATAAACTGAATTTCCTCTTCTTTCATGATAAAGTTTTTTGCCACATTGATGTTAAAATTTGTAGAATTTCTAGAGTTCAAGTTCACAAAAATATGCATATCAGTTGTAATTTAGGGAAGCATATTAAACATGATCATCTAATATTTGTTATTTTTATTTTCCTTCCTTTTCACATTACAACATAAGCCTTAAATGTGCCAGTACAGATTTTAATGAATATGACTTTAATCACACTGTTATATATCAAAAGGTAGAAATATGAAATTTAATATAGTAAAATAAGAAAACATATTTTAAATAGTAAATCATTTATTCTAGACCTAAATAGTGAGTAATCAGAATGACATTATTTAATCACTTTTGATGGGTGGACAACTATTTAAATAAATATTTATTTGGGATATAGTGAGAACCAGATTCATTTAGTAAGAAAACACAACAACAGAGAACTAGTTATCCTTTAATAAACTTACATCCAAAAGGAGGATCCAAGCTTACAAGTGGACAGCTACAAAGCAACAATACATTCCAGAATACAATCTGAATCAGAATAATTTGGGATTACTTCATAAAAGAAAAACAAAAGTATATCCTGGAGTAGTCACAGTGAATCTGCCTTTTATGATAGAAAGTTTATAGACAGTTTTACAAACACTATATTTTAAATATTTTGTGGTATGGTGTATATTGAAATAAATGATAAGTATAGAGTAAAAAGAAAATGATGAAATGATGTGAAGATAATGGGAAAATTATTGTTGAAACTCTGTCTATAATTTTCATTATTAGAAAAGAAAAAATAAATGAGATGATTAAACCCCATCTGCTAGGCAAGTTCTTTGTCTTAGCTCAGCTTCCCCAACGTAATATCATAGACAGGGGGACTTAAATAGCAGACATTTATTTTGTCACAGTTATGGTGGTGAGATGTCTCTAATCCAGGTGTCAACACATTTAGTTTCTCATACATACTCTCCTCTGGCCTCTGGACTGCTGCCTTCACATTCTGTCCTCATGTGGCCTGTCTTTTGTGCCAGTGACGAAAACAATGAGACCTGGGCTGTCTCTTTCTGTCTTAGAAAATTTTCAGTTCTACAGATTTGGGCCTGCTATAATCCAGACTTTGTGCCTTATCAAAACCCATTACAAGTTAGGGTGTTATTGAGGTGATCCAGTCATGAAGGTAGAGGCCTCATGAATGGGGTTCATGCCCTTATTAAAGATGTCCCAGAGAAAGGGCTCGCCACTTGCCACCGTGTGAAGACACAGCCAGGAAGCACTATCACTAAGCCAAGACAGTCTTCAGATATCAGTAACTTGATATTTTTATCCTTAGGCTCCATGATCATGATAAATAAATTTCTATTGTTTCTAAATTATGCACTCTATGGTGTTTTTCTACAGCAACACAAACAAGTGAAGATAGGGTCCTATTCATTTAATCTCATTTAAGCTAATTTATTTCCCTGAAGGCTCTATTTCTAAATACAGTCACCTTAGCATTTAGAGAGTACACAATTCTGTCCATAAGAGCAATTAAATAAATCACTAATCATTAGGAATAAAAGAAAATGAAATACAATATACAGAACCCAATTGTCTTTGATTAGGTTTCTGCAGATCTGAAATTACTTGTCAAATTGCTGTACAATTTTTAGAAATTTACAATTTATGTATTTTGTTATCATCTAGTAACAATTTTGAGATAATTATCTGTCTCCAGGATATACTTTGAATATCCTTATTCTTGGTCAAGTAGACAAATGCTAAATACATTCTGTGTGGATAAATCGTTAAGGAAATTTTTCTATAATTTGTAGGAAAGAAAGATGCTCATCTATTTGACATAGTGGAGAGAACTGGATTCTGTAGTATTTGTAAGGCTGGTACATGTGGAAATATCTGTATATGTGGATGTGTGTCTATTTGCATGTGATATAAGAAACTATGTGTTATATCACCACAAATAGTTGAGGTATAATATTAGACCTTTTTTTTTTAGATTTTTAAAAATATGATGCTGCTTATTGTCCCAGAGATGTTAGTATTCACCTAAGCCTTTAGGTAAATATTAATGCCGATATTTACATAAATCTGTTAAAAGAACAAAATACTATTTTAGTCCAATACTATTTTGAGTTTTATTCCAAAAACAAATATATCAAAATCTCTTATGTCAGTTTCCAACCAATAAATAGATTTCTATTATTACCTCTAAGAGTAATTCAGGGATAAATTGAAAGGGCCGGTGTCTAAGCAGGGAAAGGAGTTAGTCTCAACTGCTGCTATCATTGGGCATTCAGATGTATGAATTACCTCTTATGAACAGCTATTTAATACATCCTCAGAGACGCATACTGTAACACTGCTTATTTCTCTCATTCACTTTGCTCAACATCAATTAGGTTTCACAGCATAAAAAAACTGAATGTCACATTTGGTGTGTTTCTGGATGACTGCATTGATTTTTTTTTGGCTTGTAGATAAATTCAATTACATGCAGTATTCAGAGGTTTCATAATTATAATTTTGTTGGATTTTATCACTCAATAAATACTCAATATCCTAATCTCCTGTAGGTCAAAGGTGGCAGACTGTAGAGTAATATTTTAAAGCAATACATGAGTAAAATTCAATATCTAATAATAGGGAAACCAAATGCTATTATATATACAGTGTTCAGCTTCTAAAATTTATATTAATTGAAGAGCACCATCTGCTCAAATTCTATGGCTCTGTGCTACCTGAAACCCTTGATGTTTAATTTAGAAAATAAAAGTTGCAATCTCATTCCTGATTTGGATTTTGCAGTGGTAAAACTTTGAGTAAATTAATTCCAAATTCTTGGCACTTAACTTTAAATTAAAAAACTTATACTATAGCATATATATTAAATATATATGCTATAGATATACAGAGAAACAAAAAAAAGCAGGTGTTTAGTGTGATTTTAAGAATGAATCAAAGAGAAGAGGAGGACAAAAAGGAGGAAGAAGGGAAAAAGATGACAGAAATATGAGAGAGGCAGAGAGAAATTATCAGAAGCATTCGTATACACACATATATAAAATCCTATTAGGCACTATCAAACTATAATTCTCAACCCATTAGCTCTGGCATATTAAACTGCTGATGTTCTATGCTTTGTTGGAGTTTCAAACCTGTGTCAGTGATGCCATAATCTGTAATAATTTGAAAAAGAACATTACTTTCAGTTTCCTAAGGAAACAGAAGTTCTCCAGTGAATGGGGCAGGAGGCAGGAAAAAAAAATTAAATCCTCAGAGAAAGAGGCAGATATTTTAAAAGCATGTACCAATCAGCAGTGAATCGGCCCAGAACAAGGTTCAGGAAAGAAAAGCATGAATGGGTGATATAGTATAATTAGAAGGCATTATGCCCTATGTCTTAAGGGGTATGGAGAATATCAAGGGGGCATAGGATAGACATTCACTACTCTTGTAATTGGTCTTCTAATGCAAAATTTATTGACTTTTTAAAATAGTTGAAATTATGTCTTGAAGATGGTGTAGAAAATGATATCAGGAGCCGAGGGTAGAATTATGAGACTATTCACATTTGCATAAAGTGAGATAAAAGACAAGATCTGTGAGGAGGAGGTCTAGAATAGAATGTGACAGAGCATTAAATTGGTGTTTATGTGGATAGTAGTCACCAAAGTAATAATTATAGGAGCCAAGGTATAACAAAATGGAGCTAAGTGTTGTTAGAGATCTTCGAGTGCACTTCATACAAATTTTTGTGTTCATGTAAGGAATGTACTCATTTCTGATTTGTGACCTTTGCTTTTTTTATTAGTACATTTTGCAGTACATGTAGTTTACAATCATCTTGAGGAGTGAGTATATGTACATAATACAGCTTGATTATTTTTAAATTCCCTTCCCTTTTTCTCCCACCTCCCTTCCTCTTCCTCTAAATCCCCTTTCCTCATTTTCATTCTTATTGGCATTATTAATCTTATCTCATGATTATGACATAAAGTGTCTACATTCATGGGGGTTATTAGGTTATTGTACATGGCACATCTTTATTCTGTTATTTCTCCTTCCCCTCTTCCTCTCCTCTAGCCCTTGATCTCTAGAACCCTTCCCACTCCAAGACATCTATTTCCCTGTCTCCTTCCATTCATTTTTTTTTTTTTTTTTTTTGGTACCGGGGATCGAACTCGAGTCTTTGCGCTTGCACAGCAGGCGGTGAAACCACTGAGCTAAATCCCCAGCCCCATTCATTCTTTATTGTGTTCTTTGTATTTTGTAATTTGCCTCGCTCAAATGAGAGATACTATACAGTATTTAAGCCTGTGTGTCTAATTTATTTCACTCAACATCATATTTTCCAGGTGCCTCCATTTTTCTACAAAAGTTATAAATTTGTCCTTTTTTGTTGTTATGTAGTGTTACATAATGTATAGATACCACACTTTCTTTATCCAATCTTCTGTTGATGGATATATAGGCAACTTCCAGGATTTAGCTATTATGAGTCGTGCCTTTATCCTCATGTCTTTATTTTATCTTGAGGGCTTGCTTACTATTTTTCTTAATCAAGTCTAACATTTTAGAACCAAGGTTGCACCAACTCGGCATGAATTTTCTAACTGTCTTGGACTACTGATATGAAACAGAATTTAAAGATTTCTCTGTTTAAAAGTCTAGAAAATAAAAATATTTTCAGACAGGCATGGTGGTGCACACTTGTAATACCAGAACTAGAAAATGTATAGAAGAGGAAAAGATATACTCACTTGTTTGAGAAAGTATTTTTCATTATGCCAATCTGATCATGAAAATGATGTAAATATTCTGTTCCTCATGTGATTGAGGTATATTGTTGGGACATATAGGAATCCCATGTGTTCCGGGATAATTTATATAAAAAGCCTAAGAAGTCCAGAGCCACGGACCTAATGACCCTAAATGAAAATATGCAAGCAGGGCATAAATGCACAAAGATGATTACACTATCATATCTGCATCTAACATATACAATTATATTTTATCTGCCATATATACACTTATTAATATATCTTCATCTAATATATATTTGCATATATAGAAATATAAAATTTATATATATATCTTTAAGAAAGGCATAATTAGCATCTCCTGTACTACAAATTTTTTCCATCAATATATTGAAACAGCAAATAATAAAAAAGGTGTTATAAAATAATAATAGTGCTTGTCATGCCTTATGTGAAAAAATATTTACTATATGAAGATGTTTAAATGGAAAGCCAAATTACAAATACAAAGTAAGTTCTGTGTACCCATAAACATGGAGGCAGGACCAACTGTTGGATGTTACATGATGGGGCTCTATGTACATTTTAAAAATCACTGTCATTACATCCAGACATTGGGAAGGAAGGTTTAAAATATTTGTGAAACCCCCTTCTTCTCTTGAAAGGAGATTGAATGGACATTGCTAATACTTGGTTTTAAGACTGTTGTGTATCCATCCCTATTTTTCCTAATACAAAACTATTAATTAAATACAGTAATTTTGTTTCCTCCACCCTTTGCTATCCCTGTGCATGCAACATATTTGGTATACAATTTAACTGTCAAAATAATTTTATTTTGTCTCATTTCTATATTATTAGAAGACTTTTAGCTATAACTTTGGTGATAATTTTCTGCATTTTTCTTTCTTTTTTAAAAGGAAAGCAAGCTATTTACTGACTTCCTGACAGTTTAAATCAATTAATAACCTCTAAATTTATCAATAAAATTGAGAAATATATATTATTATGTGTATACTGATGGAGAAAAAGGAGTGCATATATATCAAGTAACTTCACAAAATTTATAGTTATTAAGTGGTAGAATTTATATAGAATTCAGGTCTGTTTTGAACAAGTACATCCTGCCTGTACAATTCTAAATTTTATTTTGAAAACCATCATTCACACTCATTAAACATTTTCAGCATATAACGTGTAAATAATAAAATATGAAAGAGATCAAATGACATATTTACAAATACATTTATGTCATAAGTATTCAGTCAATAAGAAAAATGAAATAGCATAAAAGAAATAATTACATACATTAGAAGAAATTATGAAAATATATGAAATAGGGAAAAAAGTTTCTAGTTATATAATTCATACAAGTAATTTTGTATGTTGTATACCATGAGAGTATTGTCCCTGGAAATTATTTTTTAGTTTGCGTATCAGTGATTTTAATATTGAAATTGAAGACTGACCCTGGCATTAGTGATACATGGTTAATGTCCATAGGAATTGGGGGACTATAAATTCTGGGTCTGGTAAAAATTAAACATAGTTCTGCTGATGATTCATTTTGCCTAATCAACATCTTAATAACAGGTGAATAGATTAAGAGCAATAAGTAGTCTCAGTTTCTTATTGCTGATTGCTGTGATATTTTAAAGATTCAAATCAATAATTAAGATAATTAAGTCATTCAGTGTCAATCTTCTGTGATGCATTTTAAACTATTTCAGTAAATAGTCGGCACAAATCTCTATGACATTTGTGTTATGCTGCAATCTTTGCTGTATATATGATTTGATAAAAAGGAATTCAAATGACACAGTAACAACTATACTTTAGTTGTAAGGTTTGAAAAAAGACTTCGTAAATTTAGTCTCTAAGGAGATTGAAGAGGCATTGTTTGACTTGGATGAACAAGCCTTCATTTACATTTCATAGAACATTTTTGTTAATATTTCTTCATTATCCATCTTCAGTTAGAAAATTACAGACAGTTGCTAGGGTTCCCATTGGTGTACTAGATCCATCTATTTATTCATCAACCTTAAGGTAAATGTGTGAAATAAAATATTTGCCCTAGGTCACAAACCAAAGTAAAAATTTAGTCATGGAAGTTTTTCTTTAAAAATAAAACATACTTTTCTTGTAAACAAATTAGTACCTGATTTCCTTCTTTCCTTTACTAAATACCCAAACTAAAATCTGAATAACATATTTTAAGCATTTACATTTAAACTTATACATTTGACAAGTAAGTCAGTTTACACTAAATTTCAATCAGCTGATTATTGTAAATATAGTATCTCTATTTAAAAAAATATGGACAGTTTATAATATAAAGAAAATTATACCACATACTTAACATATATGTATGGGAATTCACTATGTGACCGTTAAGTGGAATTCTCAACTTGATTGGCTTGAAAGACATCTAGGTTATTAGTAAATCCCCCTCCTGGGTGTGTCTGTGTGAGTGATGGAGGCAGGACCTTGTGGATGCCTCCATCATGGCAGCTTTGCTCCACCATGACCTTCTACCTTGAGGTCAGATGACCTTGAACTGAAGCTTCTGAATCTGTGAGTCAAATTAAACCTCTCCTCCTTTAAGTTGTGAGTATTGAGTGTTTTGTTCCAGCAACAGGAAAATTAACTGAAGCACGTAGTATACATTGGATGACAGTAACTTAAATTAACCCTCTGCAAGTGGCCCATTTGGTCTTTCCTTGTAAGAGAGAATATTACACTATTGCTGTTAAAAGAATCCCTCCTTAGTATAGTTTCAAATATCCCAAAACATGAAAATTTGTATTTTAAAGTATAAGAAAATTTTTTAATATTGGGAAATTAGATAAAAATAAAAGTACATCGATGCAAGCAAATGCTTAATTTTTCCTGCAGTATATACAGAAAAGTCATAGTATCACATCCTTCTTAAATTTGATGTTAGATATTAAAGTATGTATGAAATGAATAATCTTGAAATTTAGTTTCTACTTCCATTTCTCTAATAACATTTTTACTTGTTCTTTCATTCATTGAGTAAATATGAAACACATAATAATTGTGAAGTGTATTTTTAAGTATTCTGAATACTCCAATGAATGAAATAGTATCTAATCTTAATTTGCTATTGGGAGAGAGAGATAAGAAAATTAGTAATTAAAGTAAAATGTGATAAGATCTATTACAGTCTCAGGTCAAGAGGATAAGTCAGTTCACAGAAAGGTCTTATAATCACTTCTTGAATATCTAGAAAAACTTGAGAGTGAAAATGTCATCTGAGATTAGACACACGGGACAAAGAGGAGTCAGTCAATGAGAAAAGGAAAGAGAACTCTAAGAAGGAAATAAATTCATGAAGCCCAGAAGAGACTAGGAATATGACATTTTTGAGGAGCCACATGATTTGAATGTGAAAAGAACAGACAACAAACAGGGAAGTAGCCTGAGATGATGTGCTAGTAGGAAAAAAAGAGGTTAGTATACATAGCATCAATTCAAGTAAGAGATAATCACTAACTTACCCAAATAGTGACTATGAGGATGCAAAATAACAAAAGTATATCAATGGTAATTGGTGGCTGCTTTGCTACATGGTTAAAAGAAGGAAATTATGTACCTAGTAATTTTAAAGAAATACATTAAAAACTCAAGCTATATAGAAAAGTTCCTGTATACATGCTGGTAGTGAATAGGGATTTCAAATATAATTCTGGAATTCAGAAATAATTTTTGGAAAAAAATAACCTACAAATGCAACTAAGGAAAAGGAATTCACATTCACTCATAAAGTTTTCCTTATTTAAGCAGCTAGTGCTCAGTGTTTTGGGAAGAACATGACAGCAAAATCAGAGATAAAGAGGAGTCACTTGCTGACATTTCTGAATTCAATCTGTAACTCCTAGACAGAAATTGGAAATAACTCATTGCAGAAAGAAAAGTTTCAGGCAAAATATAATAAGTAAGAAGGTATCTCCAACTATCTCTCATTCCAGATAGAAATTGTTAGGCCTTTGTGGATGAAACAAAGCCATCATAGAAGCAAGGAGGGCGTAAATAACTAACTCACCCCCTTACCCCCCTACTCCCACCGCGCGCGTGTGTGTGTGTGTGGTTGCAGGGTAGGAGAGCTCACAGGAAAAAAAAACCTGATTACAACATCACTTCTAAGAACATAGTAGAGACTATACTATTATTTAATATGAGCCTACAGAAGATAGGACCAATTTCTTGTTAAGAAACTGAAAGACATTTCTCAAGAAAAGGATAAATGCTTAATTAGCATAGATAGAAAAAATGTTCAATGTCTTTAGCCATTGGGGAAATGCAAATAAAACCCACATAGCAACTTCATCTGACCCTACTCAGAATAGCTATCATCAAGAGTAAATAATAATAATAATAATAATAATAATAATAATGATGATGATGATGATAAATATTGCAAGGATGTTTTCAAAAAGGAACTCTTGTACAATGTTGGCAGAAATATAAATTAATTAGTAAAACATTTTTGAAGTTCAATATGAAGTTGCTGCAGAAATCTAAAAATAGAACCACAACATGATCCAGCTATATGACTCCTTGGTAGATAAATGAAAGAATTAAAGTCAGCATTCTGTTGGGATACCTACAAACCACATTTAATGTGGTACAAGTCACAATAGCTAATCTATGAAAATAGTTTAGGCGTCCTTCAACAGATGGTAAAAGAAAATGTGTCATATATACACAAGAGAGTACTATTCAGTCACAAAGAAGAATAAAATCTCATAATCTGCAGAAGAAATAGAATGGAAATCAAGAACATCAATTTAAGCAAAAGAAGCTAGACTTAGAAAGACACTTGTCTTGGCTATTTCTCTTTGCTGGGTCAAAAAACCCAAACACATCCAATTTAAACGAGGAGAGTTTTATTTTGGCTCATAGTTTTTAGAGACTTTAGCCCATAATTGATTGGGTTCAAGGCAAGAAGTGTATGGTAGTAGCGTCTAAGGGTGGAAAGCAGCTTGCGTGATGTCAGCTGGGAAGTATAGAGTGAAGGGAAGAGCCATACAAGGATACACTTCCAGGTCATGTCTAGGGTAAATTCACTGCTGAGTAGCACGGCCTCAATATCTAATTAACTTCTAAAAGCCCCACTCCTGAGCACATGAAAGATTTGGAGGGATAGTCTAGTTCTAAATCATAAAATTTTAACCCCAAGACTCACATACATCTCTTTTTGAGAAATGCATTTATTCCATCTCTAATTGTCGAAAATTTTTAAGAGTTCAAGCATGGCTGAAAAGTCCAAGTCCAAAGTCACCTCTGAGATTCAAGGCAAACTATCAGCTGAGAGCCCTGCAAACACCAAAAGAAAAAAAGTTAAACGTTGCGAACATACAGCAGCAGAGAATAAACATCCTCATTTCAAAAGGGAGAAATAAGGAGATAGAAAGGAAACGGGTCAAAACAAGACTGAAACCTAGCAGAACAACATTCAGTCTTGTAACTCCATGTCCAGCACATGAAGCAAACTGAAATGAGACGTGAGCTGCTAAAACCGTGAGTGGCTCCACCCCTGTGGAATTGCTTGTTGAAACTTTCAAGCCATCTCTCTTGGAATGGTTCTGACCTTAGCTGTTTTAATGTCTTTATCTAATTCTAAGGTCTGTCATTGTCGAAATGGTTTCATATATTTCCTAGTTATGCGTTATACTTCCTTGCATCTTTTTGTAACTATAATCTTGTGAATTTGACATTTTTGAATGCTTGATTTTTTTTTTTATATATCTCTATAGGTATCCTTGATCTCTGACTAAGATTCAGTCAAGCTACTTGGAAACAGTCTTTTCAGGTCTTCAGGAGGACCATATTAGGTCTTCCTTTAAGATATTTTAGATGGATCTGGAACACTGTTAATTGTTGAGTTAGGTATGTTCTAATAATGGGCACTGTTCTACGTATATTGTCGTATGTCACATGAACAATGATGTTTTATAGACTGGATGGTGGGAACAGGCATTATTGCCAATCATAACAGAATGCCGAACAATTTGTATCTCCAATCTGGTTTGTGATTATTTCCCATCCTTAGGTGGTTTCTTCTCATGCTTGCATTGGCTGACTCTGTCATTCTCTCTTTATCTGTCTCTCTCCTTCCTCTTTTCATTTCTTGTGCATTTTAGTCAATTTATTTCTTGGGGCAGGGGAATGGGGAAAAAACAAGAACCAAGAGAGATTATGTAAAGGTGCAAATTTCCAATGAGGAATGTCATTATATTATATACCTAAAATGTACCAATAAAATTAATTTAAAAATTTATTTCTTGGGTCTTCAAATAGCTCTCATGAACTCAAGGAATCAGATGTCCTCCTCCTGGCTTATGCCTTTCTATGCTGCACCCTGGAAACTTCCCCAGACAACAAGCTGGCTCATCTAATTTGATTACTGTCTCTCAGTCATCACTCTTTCACTTCCTGACACTAATTTTAGAAAACTCATCACCCCAAAAAAGAAGTCCTGTAATCATTACACATTCATTCCTCTTTGCCTAACCTCAAACCCTAGGAGACTAAAATATTAAGTTTTGTTTGTATATATTTGTTTATTTTGGACAATTAATGGTTTAATATGTGAGTGGATTTTTTTTCCTTAGCACAAAGCTACAAAGTTTTATCATTATTCTTGATTACTGCCAAATAGCATTTTATTGTTTTGATATACCATATGTTGTTTTTATCTATTTCTTAGTAGATATTTGGATGTTTCCATGTTTTGACTATTATGGATAACATTGATAAAAACATTTATATTCAAATGTTCCATTTTCTTCTACTTATGGAAAAGTTTTGATATGGTTAGTACTTATTTAAAAAAAATTGGTAGAATTTTACCAGGGAAGATATCGTATGTGAAATTTTTCTTGTGGGAAATCTTTAAATTAATAACTCAATCCTTAAATTTATAATAAATAAATTCATAGTTTTGAAAGTTTGTGTATTCTAGAAATTGATTTATTTAATCCAAGTTGCCTATTTTTTTATTTGTAGCTGTTTCTTGTATTCACTTGTGCACCTTTTCTTCCTGTAAGACTGTCGTTCTGTTATTCTTCATTTTTTTAGTACTCTTTTTGTTTCTTAATCAATCTTGCTAATTTTTGTAATCTATTAAAGAACGAACTTTTATTTGTATTGATTTTTTCTCTGTTGTTTTTCTAGTTTATATAAAATTTAGTTCTGCTAATTCTTTTTTTTTCCTTTTTGCTTAGTTCTGGTGGTTAGTAGAGATTTGTAAAGTAGAAATCCTGGTAATTGATTTGAGATTTTAAAAAATTAATATAGGACTTTCTATTACAGGATTTCCTCTAAACCTTTCTTTAATCATACTCCACAAGATTTGAAATGTTGTTTTCATTTTCATCCATCTCAAAATATTTCATTTGCTCGTGATTTACTTTTTTATTCGTTATTTAAGGATAGTCACTTAATATTCACATATTTGTGAGTTTTCTAATTTTTACTTCTGCACATTTAATTCAATTGCTGGGAATTATGCTCTGAATAATTTAAATTCTGTTTAGTCCAGTGTTAATGCAATAGTACATTGGCTATTCTGGAAAAATCTTCCACATATATTTGAGAAGAATATATATATTCTATCCTGGTTGGATAGAGTGTTCTATAGACACTCCTAAAGCCTAGTTAGTTTATATTGTTCAAGTCCTCTACTTTTTTGTAGAATTTTTGCATAATTATTCTATTCAGTATTAAAAGTGGGTTTTTAAAATTCCCAATACTTGTTTTTATCTTATCCTAGAAGTACCTATTTTTTAGTATGGATGTGCCTTTACTCCATTATAAATTTGAAAAAAAATGACAGAAGGATTTTTAAATTAAGAACACTCTATAATGTAATTGCAGATAAGATAGAATTTTCATTTGCTACATCGATACTTGCTTAATATGGGTCTTATATTGTTGTATTATTTTATTAATATCTTCTGTTGTATTATCTAGAAAATTTTACTGTGAACCACTAATTCCCTTGGGAATTACATTATAAACTCCCCTCAGATTATGTTTTCTATTCTGTAATTGGATAATTTGGACACAGAGGCACACATGAACAATTCCATTCTGAATTGGACAGAGATCACAGTGACTTACCTGTGAATCAAGGTATGCCATCTGAATGTGCATATCCAAGCTAAGGATGATTAAGGTTGCTGGCTATCACTTGAATCTTTAAAGAGCCATGGAACTGATTCACCCTCAGATTTTCACAATGAACCAACCTTGCCAATATCTTAATTTCAGGATTATATCAACCACAACTATGAGATAATAAATTTCTTTTGTATCTTACCACCTAGTTTATAATAATTTCTATGGCAACCCTATCTAGATTTCACATATTTGGATTATTTATATTTTAGGCAAATCTGATGAATTATTTTACATTTATGGGTAATATATGAGTTTTTGTGTCAGCATGAATACTTGAGGATATACCACAATAATTACACAAATAATTTGAAGCTTAATAAGTGAAAATGCATTTACTCTTTAATTAAATTAGTATTTTGGACATTATATCTTGGTTATTGTATCTGAGTAGCTAAATGTGTGGCTAATCAATATTTAAAATCAGACTTTCAGGGCTGGGGATTTAACTCAGTGGTTTCGTTGCCTGCTGCGCAAGCGCAAGGACCCGAGTTCGATCCCCGGTACCAAAAACAAATAAATAAATAAATAAAATAAAATAAGACTTTCTAATTTTAATTATGTCTAAATTGAGTATGAGCCAACACATTTAGCATAAGTTATGTAAATCTGATAAAATTATTAGATTTACAGAAAATTCAAATAATTTTCTATAGTTCAAGTTTAAAATGAACACACTATGTGAGTAACTATAATCTCTATTCAGCAGAAGAAATTGAATAGGACAATATGTTTTCTATTAATGATTTCAAAACATTGATAAGTTTCTATGATAATTTAATTTTAGGTTTTAATTTTTATTGTAATATGAAAATATGTGAGCTTTTTATGGCAAAATAAGAAGAAAACTTTGTAAATATATACAAAGCAATCATTTTAGGTCCCATATTTACATTTATGTTTATAGCATAATAGAAAAACCACGTGAATTGATAGCTTCTGAAGTGTAAAAACATATCAAAATAATTTAAGTAAAGAGCAAACTTGAGTGGGAAAAGCACACAGAACCTAGTGGGTAAGATGGTATTATTTGTCACACTAAAATAATGTTATGAGTTTAAATGCTACTGACTTTATGGTTTTCTTCGTTTTACTACCATAAATACTTTTCAGTGTATAATCAAAGAACGGTGTATATTCCTATTTCACATTTTATATATTTAAACAGGTTTTAATAATTTTTTTAATGTTATTCAGGTTTTTGTAAAACATCCTTCTACTATTCAGCCATAAAAAAGAATTAAATCCATGTGAAGCAACATGAATGGATTTCACTATTCTTTATGGCTGACCAGAATTGGATTTCTGTATTACCACACTGTGCATAAGTACATCATTATTGTTGTACACTTAGGCGGTTTCCATTTCTTTGTTATCATGAACAGTGTTGCAACGGGAATGCATAAAACTAAAAAGCTACTGCACAGCAAAGCACTATTGATTGCTAATTTCAGAGTGAAGAGAACCTAAAAAATGGGAAATATATGTGCAAATTATATATACTTAATAAGAGATTGATATCCATAACACACAAAAACACCAAAGTCTCAATACTAAATCTCTTTTTGGCCCTGTGCTGTTCTGTTTTTGTCTTTTTGGGGTTTTTTTTGCTGTATCAGGGATCAGACTCAAGACCTTGCATTTGCCAGGCAGGCACAGCTCCACTGAGCTAAGTCCTTGGCCCTGTAAATCTCTTTTTTTAAATGTAAATAATGTCTGTGGCTCCCAAGAATTGCATCACTGGAGCCATCTAATTTTCAGAAATTGTTGAATGGATTTTATGTTCAAACTTAAAGGCAGCCAGCTTCAGAGTGGGGAAGAGTATTCATGTAAAAAGTGTAAAATATGTAAAACATTCTCCTGGAACACATAAGAAAGTAAACATTTTGTCTAAAGGTTGTCCCAATTTTTAAATAAAGAAATACTGATAGTAAAACAGAATATAGTTTAGTATTATTGGAGGATTAAATGAAAGTTATAGTAAAATTATAGAGATTTCCCTGTCATTTTGTTTTCCTATATTCTTTGGTAGCAAACTAGCATGTTATATGGAACTACAGTTTAGATTCCAGGTGATGTGTGGAAGCTCAAGGGTGTGAATATGCCAAAAATATATTTTACTATGTTTAATAT
Organism: Heterocephalus glaber; assembly: GCF_000247695.1. The sequence goes on from NW_004624810.1 coordinate 1,326,549, forward strand.
ATATTTGCAGTTTTGAGAGTTTAGATTTAAAACATCTCTGCGGGGTTTTTTTTGGTACTGGGGATCAAACTCAGGAACTTGAGCTTGTGAGGCAGGCGCCTGAACCACTGAGCTAAACACCTAGCCCGCATCTCTGCTTTTATAGCATAAGAACAATGGCATCAAATTGTCCCATATGCAAATCTCAATTTAGGTGCGCAATACTCTTTGGACTAGAGTATGCAGTTTATTGTCATATGCCTGAGTTTTTCTATCAATGAAGTATGGAAAATGATAGTTCTCAGACCTATAGTGTGATAGAAATTAAGTAATATCAAGAAGAATAAAAATTTATCTGCCAAATAATCAATGAACATTTAATACATTCTATAAACTTATAATAAACATTATTATATATTATGATACATCTGAGAAGAAATTATTAACAAGGAACTAAAAGCCCTGCTTTTAAAGATCAACAAACTTGATAAGCCTCTAGCCAGGTTAAGAAAAGAAAAGAAATTACTAATATCATAAATGAAAAATGGGGCATAACTACAGTTCCCATAGACTTATAAAATATAAAAAAGAAATACTTTAAATAATTGTATGTCCACTAATTTGAATACCAATGTAGACTGGCCAATTCCTAAGAACAAGTAATTTTCCAAAAACACATTGAAGGAAATATACATATGCATACAAATATATATATGTATATATTTTAAATTAATAATTACTGACCTTAGAAAACAGAAAACACCAGGCTCAGAGGGATTTACCAGTAAGTTCTTCCAGTCACTTAAGAAAAAAAACAAACCACTTTTTCTGTCTTTAATTACATTTATGATATCAAATATATGTAAAGAAAATTTTGTTACATATATACATTGATCATATTGTATATCTTATATGTGGTCCAAGACAATTCCTTCTCACTCATGTGATCCAGGACAAACTGAAATGTTAACCTACCTTTAGAGTATAGAAGCACAGGAAATACTTTCTAGCATTTTCTGTGAAGCCAACAATACCTTAATTCCAAAACTAGACAAAGATAAGAAAATCTAGTAGGCTAATATTTCTCATAAACATTGATGCATAAGTACTGGGCAAAATATTAGCAAATTCAGAAATATACTAAAATAATGATGCATCCCAACTAAAAGAATTTTATCCCACACATGCAAGGCTGATTCAACATTCAAAAAACTATTAATGTAATCTATAACTTCAGAATTAGAAAAATAAAAATCACATGGTCATATCAATGGATTTGCAGATAAATCATTTGGCAAAATCTGAACATCATTCATTATAAAAATAAAAATATAATGAACTAAGAATAGAGCAGGGCCTCTTTAATTTATAACAGGTATCTACAAAACATATACAGGTATGATTATACTTAATTATGAGAAAATTGAAAGCTTCCCACTGTTATCCGGAATAAAGCAATGATGTCTCTTTGTGTCATGTACTTTCATAATATTAGTGAGACTATCAGCTAATGCAACAAATAGGAAGAGGAAATGAATGGTGTACAAGTTTCCAAGGCAGACCTGTGTCTTTGTTCATAGATACCATGCTTACCTACATAGAAAATCTGAATCAACAACAACATAGTCCATAATAGAAATTTTACACATTTGAGTTTACTGAAATTTAATCACTTCCAGCACATTAAATACATTGTAAATAAAAAATAAAATGCATTGAGTGGGAGACAATATTTCTACTCAGCAATTCTTATAAGAGATTTTCATTCAGAATACACTTGATCTTAGCCACAAGGCCGAGAAAAGATTCATTCAGAATAAATAAAGTACTGACACTCAACCACTTAAATGTGAAGCAGCTTACTACAATGGGGGAAAAGTCTGAACAGTAACTTCACCAAAGAATATATATCAATAGCAAATAAATGTATTCAAATACACTAATTATTAATTGTGAAATGGAAATTAATGATATATTGAGTCACACATAAAATAAGAATGAATAAAATGAAAGATAATTTAAAAGAGTGTAAATAGAAAAACTGAGCACTTACACATTTTTGGCAGCAGTGAATAATTTTTTCCCCCTTTTGATCTAACCCAATAATCCTATTCTCGTATTTTCACCCAATTGAATTGAAAGGGCATTTACACACACTCTCACACTCACACACACCTACTCACAAACATTTTCAACAACTATATGTACTTATTTTTAATCAAAAACAAAATTTCATCGCTTTGTTTTATAAAATATTTTAAAATGTAAGCATCTATATTTATTATTCTCTCAAATTGGAAACAACTCAGCTGTCTTTCAAAAGATGGATATATAAACTATGGTACATTCAGACAGTAGAATACCCTTTGCTATAATAAAAATTAATCGCACAAATATATGGAATAATTTAAAGTGCATTTTGCTATGTAAGAAAAATCTGAATCCCAAATTGATCACATTGTATAATTTCCTTTCTATTACACCCTGGGAAAGTAAAAGTAGAAAGGGAGAAACACTTCAGTATCTTCTAGGATTTAGAAATGAGAGAAGATATTGTCTACAAAAGAATAGCACAAAGGAATTTCTGAAATGATGAAATTTTTGTATTGATCGGAGGTAGATATATGACTATACACTTTTCAAAACCCATAAAAGTATATAAAAGAAAGATAAATATGAATGTGTGAGAATTCTTAAAAACATGATGAATGAGTTAAGAAATTTTATTTTATGTGAGATTAATGTAGGCCATTTTTCCATATTAATCTCACATAGAGTATATGGGATAAGATTTCCATAGTTACTATAATGGGTTTTATAATATTTTAAGATTACTAACTACAGACAGGAAATACATTTTAAAAAAAAATTCCACTGTGAAAATGTTATTAAGGATTTATTTTATAAAATGTTAAAGAAATTAATGGAGAAATATAAAACTCCAGATAAAGACATTATGAAATTTATATTACTGAAGAGATGCTAGGTTGAAGAAATCCAAATTAGAAAAAGATGCCAGTGGGGCATGATGTTGCACACCTGTAACGTTCGCACTCTGGAAGGCTGAGGGAGGTGGATTACAGGTTTCAGCCCATTCTGGTCAATTTAGCAACTTAGTGAGACCATGTCTCAAATAAAATTTAAAAGTAAATAAAAATAAAAACAATGCCAATCTTCCTAAAGTAGTACTCCAATACTTCTTAAAATAAGAGAGCTCTAAAAATATGCAGATAAAATTTCTCCATTTTGCTAGGAGAATTTAAATAAAAATCAAAATAGGGTGAGTCATTTTGTATGATACTATGTTATCTCTTTCTGTAAAACATTATCCTAAAGCATAAAATCTTGTTCATAAATTTAAACTTCTGAAGTGTTAACGGAGAAGCAATAAATCAATTTCTGGGTCTTAATAGAAATTAGTTTTCCATGAAGCTGTTCTAAATTCTGTTTTTCTACATTATCTGAAAGCCGGTGACTTCTCCGTTCCCCTATTTAAACATTCTCCTCGGTACAGTTTGCTTAACTGTGAAGCCACTAGGAGCGTTTCTGCATCTGCTTCCATTTTCTCATGTCTTCTACCTGGGATTTTTTTTTGACACAGATAATCAACAGGGAAATGTGCTCATGTTATACAGGTATATGTTCAGAGTGTATCATTTCAGATGAACTAATTTAATTCGTCTGCCTCTCATTCTCTTTGATTTTTCTGTATACTACATAGCCCTATTGTATTAGTCAGCTTTCTCAATGCTGGGACAAAATCCTCACTATCCTTAATTTAAAGGAGGAGAGGTTTATTTCACAGTTTTAGTGGGTTCGGTTTATGGATGATTGGCTCCTTAGCAGAAAAGGCATGGTGGATGGGCCTGGCAGAGGAATGTTATTGTGTTATGGCAGCCAGGAAGCGGAGAAAAGGAGGAAGAGCCAAAATAAGAATTCAACCTTTTAGATCATGCCCCAGTCACCTGGGTCTTCTGACCAGACCCACCTCTGAACATGATGAGACTTGGGAAATGTTTTAGATCTCAACATTAACACCTAGCTTCTACTTTTACTTGTAAAATTTTTCTTGTAAAACTGTAGGACTTCCTTAGGGCTTAGTTGAAACCAATTTTTTCTTTGTTAATTTGGCATTAAAATAAATGTTTTTGTATGTAGAAGAATATTAAAACTTATTTTCCCAAATTCTGAATTTTACCCTTATAAAAGACATTTTTGAAAGCTATATCAGGATGCTGTTTATTTCTGAATATGTTTATTACCAGTAACCAAGAGAGCCCAAACTTTCTCCTCAACCTGAAAAAATATTGTACAGAGTATTTTCAGATCCTAGGATATGACCCTCTCTCTTTTAGACTATACAATTTAAAAAGAAAAACTTGTAAGTCCTTTCTTTGCTTCTCTCATACATAAATCTTTTTTAAAGATTCTTGTCAGCTTTACAGCCAAGAAATGTCTTCCTCCAAGACCTCAAATTATCTTCCTGAAGTGTAATTATGAACCAGGATAGCACATCTATCTTTCAGTTTTCTTGTAAGGATGGGAATCTAAGTTCTACTAAAATTTTAAAACAGATTGTACATTATTTCCTATCATGATTATAAGAGAAACCTTATTTTTCCTTTAAGTACTAAATCAATAAACAGAGAAAGCTTATGGTCCTCTCTCACCTTAGCTCTTAAAACCTCAGTGGCTTGTTGTTTAGGCAAAGTCGGGAGTCTATGCCTGCCCTGTGCACTCTCACTAAAATTAAAATTAAAGAAGTAAAATTTACTCCTATGTTCTCTTCTTCTCCAGTTTGAGTTTGAAGACTACTTTCCTTTCATTGCATATTTTAAAATTCCAAGACAAAAACAAACAAAATATGGTTCTTTATATTATCATGTATTTAAGTTAACCATGTAGATCTTTTCTTTTCTTTTTCTTTTTTCTTTTTTTTTGGTACCGGGGATCGAACTCAGGACCTTGCACCTGTAAGGCAGGCAATGGAACCACTGAGCTAAATCCGCGGCCCATACCATGTAGATCTTTGTCGAATACTTTTAAATAAAATCACTTTCAGCAATATAACAATTTATTCAAGTTATAACTTTGTCCTTGTTTACTATTCATTTTAACCAAATTATTAATTTCATAAATGGGATATTGGCATCTGAATACAGTTGGGGCTCTATATCTGGAAGTTAATTAATAAATTCATACTTAATTCCACTTAGTCATGAAGATTGATCTTTTGATGTGTTTTTTATTTGATGTACTAGAATTTTTTGAGAATTTCTGCATCTATGTTTATGAGAAGTATTTGTCTTCACTTTTGCTTTTATCTGGCTTTGGTATCAATGAAATGATGCTACATAAAGTGTTTCACATAGTTTCTTTTCAGCTCTAACTTTGTATGAAAAATTAACATTACATTTTCTTTAATTGCTTTGTCGAATTCAGATGCAAATTCATCAAGTCTTGGATTGTTTGGTTGATTGGAGACTTTTAATACTATTTCAATCCTGTTATTCATTCTTGGTCCACTTAGAATTTCTATTCTTTTTTAAAATTCAAATTTGGTAAGTTGTATCTGTCCAGTAATTTATCCATGTCTTCAGTTTCAACTTGTAAAATTTAATTTTCCATGGTAGATTTTTGTACTTCTTCTGATTCTGAGGTATTTGCTTTAATGAATGCTTTAATTTCTGATTATTTTTTGATACCGGGGATCGACCTTGTGCTTTAATTTCTGGTTTATTTATTTGGATCCTTATTTTTTTCCATTAGTTTAGCCAAATAGTTGTCGATTTTATCTTTTCAAAAACAGTTTTATTATTGATTGTAATTGTTTCAGTTATAATATAATTCATATTGGTCCTGATCTTTATTCTATCTTTTCTTCTTCTAATTTTGCATTTGATTTCCTTGCTTTTCTAAATCTTTATGATATATTGTTAATTTGAAATGTTCATATATTTTATCTATACATTTATTATTATTGCTGCTTAATACTGCTTTGCTTATTTCCTGCAGATTTTGATATGTTGTGTCTTTTTTTGCATTTGGTTCAAAATGCATTAAATTTCATTTTTAATTTGTTTAATTATTCATTGGTCTTTTAGGAGCACATCATTAAATTTCAATGTATCTGTTTTTTTGTTTTGTTTTGTTTTTTGGTACTGGGGATCGAACTTGGGACCTTCGCTTGCAAAGCAGGCGGCGGAACCACTGAGCTAAATCCCTGGCACATCAATGTATTTGTATATATTCTAATTTTCTTCTTATTTTAAATTTCAAGTTTTATTACATTATGATCTGAGATGATACATGATATTACTTGAAAATTTGTTGAAATATTTTGTGACCTAATACACTATAAGTTTGATTAGATCAACTTGATTGGTTAGGGAGTAGTTGAGAGGATTAATAAAGCATACATCTGAATATATCAGGGTACATCATGGATGCAGAACCTTGGATATTACATCTGGTTCTTGGCCTTATTTCTCTGACTCTGTTCCCCTGCTCTGCTTCCGGGCCATAATGAGTTAAGCATGATATTCCTACTTTAGAGATAGCTGACTGGACTGCATTCCCTAAAAGCATGATACAAATGAAACCTCTCTTCCTTTAAGTTATAGGTATTGCATATTGTGTCCCAGAAATGAAAATCTGAGCCAGGCATGGTGGTGCACACCTGTAATCCCAGCACTCAGAGACTAAAACAGGAGGATAGCCACAAGTTTTAGGCCAGCTTGGGCTACACAGTGAGCTCAAGGCCAGCGCGAACTACATAGTGAAACCCTGTCTCAAAAAAAAAAAAAAAAAAAGCTGAATAATACAGAAAATGGGTACCAGAAGCAGAGCTGCTTCCTATGGTTGTATTTGAACTCAATGTGCAGAAATTTTGGAACTGATTTGTGAAAGGAGTTTGGAAAAGTTTGGAGACAGGTAGAAAAGTCCTAGTACTCTATCAGCAGAATCTGACAAGTGATTCTGATTGGAACTCAGAAGACTAGAATGCTGATAAAAATGAGGATGGTAAATCCAAGCTCAGGAAATTTCAGTTGGGAACAATTACTTCTTTAGCAACTAGAATACAGAGACCTTTTGATATTCACTCTGGTGAAATATTTGTCTATATTTGTTCCTGTCCTAAGACTTGCAGGACACCAAGATTAAAGGCAGTGGACTAATTAGTCTGATAGTTGAAACTTCAAGGCAGCCCAAAATTCAGGCTATAACATAGGTACTTCTGAATACTTTTAGCCAAATTTGTAGTGAGAATCATGGGCAAAAGTTAGAGCATAATAAACTGAAGAAAAAAAAGTGTGAGCACAGAAGGAATCATGTGTACAGTTTGGGCCAAAGAAAGTGGGGTTGCTGAAGCAATTAGCACCATTAAAACGAAACTAATTACTTTGTACAGGGACAAGATGAAAATGCCCTGAAGGCATCTAGGAATCAAGAAGACCTCCAAGTTCCCAAGCTGAAGGATGCCTGTATTTCAACCTTTCATTTGAAAAGAAAGCCCTTGGGTACCCTGTTCCAGAAAGGCCTCCTGGAAAATTGGTATGTCAGGGCAAATTTCACTGAGCTCAACCATCCAGTCACTCCATGTCACTTCAGTCAAGGTCCAAGGGGGGCCTGGGTACCGCTTCTACTGACAGTAGAACTTAGTTCTATCACCATGCACAATGCAACAGTTGTGGGGTCAGGAAGGCTTCTACCTAGGTTTCAAACTAAGGCATGAAAGGCTAATCATGGAGCACCTGAGAAGACATTTGGTAAATCTACAGGAATGAAGCCAAAGGTATAGTGGAGACTCCAGCACGTTAGGAATTCTTAGAATATGGAACAGCTCTCAAGGAAATGCATAGCGAACAAAGGGCCAGCTCAATATATAGTCCCTATGATTGCAAATAGAAAAGCCATAGAAGTGAAACAACTCAAGCACTCTGGAATATACATCTCACCACCGTGTGCCATGGATGTCAGACCCAGGAGTAAAAAAATTAATTTTCGCTCTTTTGGGTTTCAGTCTTGTTATAGTATGATTCTTTTTACCCTCCTCCCTTATGTTCTTATGGACCGGGAAAGTTTATCTTGTGTCATTGCATTTTAGGATTGTGTAACTTGTTTTTTATTTTTACAGATAAGAGTTTTTCTTGAGTCTCAGAAGAAACTTTGATTTAAAAAAAGCTGGATCTGTTGAAACATTGGGGAAAAGATTATTGCATTCTTAGTTTTATGTAAGATAGTTGCAACATTGTAGGCCAATTTGTTGATGCAGTATTGTGTTTATTTGGAGATTAGGTCTATTTGAAAGAGATGTGTTTGGTTAAATAGACAAGGGTAACAATGGAGTGAATAAACTCGATTATGTGAAATCGATAGACTTGGGAGTCCCTGAGGAATTTTTAAGGCACCCTTCTAGGTATATCTGTGTGAGCAATGGAAGAGTGACCTGGAGTGCTATCTGGTCCCCCCTTCTCTGGTGCTGTTCCCCTGCTGTGCTTTCTGGCAATAGTACACAATAGCTTCTTAGTTCTATTTAATTATAACTATAGAAATGAAAGCCAGGGCCCTGGAACATACAATTCTATACAATGTCCCAGTCCTCCTTTCCCTTCACTAGGAGACTTTTGTTTAAACAAGGCCCTGGAAAATCCAACTTGTTTAATTATAAGGAGTAGCAAACAGATAAAAAATGTTTTTAAAAACTCAGATATCCTTAAGTATGATCAAAGATATCAGAGAAACAAAGTTAAGGTGTAGATAAGATTTTAATAACATCTTAAAAAGTAAAATCCAAAGTAAAAGAATTTCAACTCAGGGAAAAAAATTGTATATCCACTTATAAACATACAGTACCTCATGAATTCAAGCTGACATTTCCACTTTAAGTTCACAACCTCAGAGTTTTTACTTAACATCCTTTCTATTCCTTCTCTAATGTTTTACTTCCACACTATCATGAAGTACATAAACATACAAGATCTCACAGAAACTAATCAAAGTCAAAATGCAGCCCCCCAAAATGACATTCTCAGCAATAGACTGGGTATGTAATAAGTGACTTGTTGTGTAAGAAAACATGTTCAGTTGGAATAAAAGAAAAAAATAAATGGTATAGACTCTAACAAATTCAAAAAATGCAATTAAAAAAGAGGAGGAGAAGATGGAGCAAAGTTGAAAATATTTGCTGATTTGCCCATTCTATAAAAGTTAGGAATCTGAACTATTATTTAAATGGACAAATAAAGCAATATAAGAATAGAGTTTGAGTGGAAACAGAAATATTATAAAATAATGTTATTGATATGCTAAAATTATGAAATATGGATGAGCATAGAGGAAAGGAATAGACATAAACTTATGTCATAATTATTTACTAAGGAAAATAGTATTTAAAGAAAGAAAGACCTAAACATACTATGTGATATGTGGCCAAAGAAACTCCTGAACAGGAGTTAGTACTTTCTTACTATTAACAGCAAAATACTTAAAAAGTAAAGAAAACAAAGTTTGTAATAAAATGTTTTATATATGTACAAAATAGAAGTCATCATAGTAAAATGACAGAACTGAAACCTGTTGTATCCCATTTGTCTAATAACTATGAGCTTAATCTATAAAAATCAGATTGTTATAATTAAAAACCAAATTATACTCGGTGTGGTGGTGCACACCTGTAATCTCAGCACTAAGGAAGTTGAGGCAGGAGGGTCACTGGAAATTTGAGGCCAGCCTGCACTATATAGTGAGTTCAAGTTCAGCCTGAACTACATAGCAATATCTTCAAAAAAATTTTTTTAAACTGAATTATATTATATAAAATAAATTCAACTAAAATGAAGTATTTCAATTACTAAAGTTAATGAAACCAATGTTAGACTAAATGTGAATCAATTAAAAATATGAAATTTAAGATCCTCAAAGTAGAAATTTTGATTCTTGTCAAAGAAACTAAAATGGAAAACTCAAGAAGTAGCATAACTACCTAAATAAATAAGCTACAGTCATTTTGACTTGATTAGCATGTGATCTATAGTTTCTAAAAATTCCACTCAATTTTATCTGGGTCTTAATTTTGATCCAAGCACTATACTATTGTTAATATATGTGTCTTATATGATGTATTTTATAATATATAAACAGGACTTGTATGAATTAAAATACTCAAATGATCAGTAAACCTTAAGTGACATCTATGTCTTAAATGACACATTTAATTAGTTGGAATTCACAGTTCTGCTTTGGTCATTGAGACAATATTCATATAGTATGTAGATCATAATTTAGGAAAGGGTATTGCCATGGATATTTTTAATTCTGCAAATCATTTTATGCAATGACAATATAAAATGATTTGAATTATAAGTTATTCACAAAAACTATTTTCTACAGAAAACTAATTATTGAGATATTCAAAGAGATCAGCTATAGAAAACTAATTTAAAATTATACTAAATATGCTGTTATATCTTATTTGACTTTGGTTATAAAGACTATTGTGAGGACTAATTTATTTTGATAGGTTTTTTCACTTGTAAAATATTGTTTTTATGAAGTATATCTTATTTAAATTAATAATACAAATCTCTTTATTCTCATAATAAAATTAAATATGCACAACATAAGCATAATTTTATAAATTTAACTAAGTATTGTTGGGTTGTGGAATATACCAATTAAAAATATCACTGGTGTGTTGGCAACAACATAAATAATGAAGAGTGGGAATATTAATAATTCTACTTGATCTTCATGAGCTAATGTATATTGTATTCTGCTGAATATATTCAATACAAAGTAAGGGAAAAATTTATTTTGGTCATTAAACTTCTTTCAAGTTTTATAAATTATTATATACCTTGCTGAATTAGAAATGGTGTTAAATATATTTACTCATTCAGAAAAAATTGCAGGTTCAAAAATGAAAAAAAGTGTGCATCAAAAATTTATTTGACTTAGCTACCCTAAAGGTAAAAACAAAGAGTTTAGACACAGGCCATCACCCGTATAATTTGTCAAAGCAGTTGTCATTTAAAGAAGTTTCTGTATCAGTAGATGTTTTACTCTTATCAGACAAGTCTCATAAAATGTTTAAATCATGTTTGAAAATTTTTATTGTTGCAGACTATTTCCATTTTAATATTATATTATAACATTTTACTGGGTAGCTGATTGATAAGAGCATATTTGACATTTCCTCTTTATAATATTAGCTGCAATAACATTCATTTTTCGAGTTCTCTCATATGTTGCTATTACTTTTAGTCAATCAGTTAACTTCTCATTATTTCTGCATTTTCACTTCTTATTCACTCCCACTCTGGAGCCTCCCTTTCAGTCCCTCCCTTTCAGTCCCTCCCTCTCTTTCTGCTACTCATTTCCCTTTGCCTCCATGATATTAGTACAATCTTTACTTGTTTCACTTTTAATTATGTCCTATTCCTTCTGTGTCTTCACTTGTTGTGCTGTGTCTGTTTTTTGCCTTGATCAGTTACTGATTTTATTAATATAGCTGCTAAATTAATCTTCTACACATTCGTGGCATGACCCTAGCTTCAGGGAAGTGATAAAGGACGTCTGTAGGTCCTGAATTTAAGTAAAAATGAGCAAGTTTAAATACATTTTGCAAAAATAAATTTATTATCAATGAATTATTTAAGCTCAAGGTTTACATTTTTTTAAAGCATCAAGTAATTTAGAAAGGGGCCTGGGATTTAGCTCAGTGGTTCCGCCGCCTGCCTCGCAAGCGCAAGGACCCAAGTTCGATCCCCAGTACCAAAAAAAAAAAAAAACTTAGAAAGGTAATAAGAACTCTTAATTCCCAGCACAGATGATACTACAGTATGTATTACAAATATTCTAATTGCCTCTGTGAATACTAAAAACAAGTAGCAAATATTCATTCAATGGTAATATTGCCTTATTTCTTATTTACCATGTGAAACTATCAGCTCATTAAAGTTTTATTTTCACATTATTATATCATTAGCTTATCCACTACAGAAAGATCAAGATCATCTTTTCTATGAATTATCTCTATTCTTTTTTTCCATCCAGTTTTTAATATTATTATTATTGTATTAGTTTTCAGAACAATGAGCCACGTAATATCAATAAAAATTATTAGCCTTGATCCTAAATATATTATCCCTTGCTATTAACATGTTTCATGAACAGGTGTTTTAGAATATAAGTAAACAAGGTTTTTTCCCTTACCACCCTCAAGATAATTACAAATAGTGAGCATGTGTAAAGGTAATATTTTAAGTTAAAAAACATGGATTCATAAATTGTGGAATGATTGATTCTGAGGATGTATGTATATGAATATATAATATTTGTATAGTCATATATATATGTATTTTATTTTAGAGAACCAGAAAACACAGAAAATCCTAGATTTATAACAAACATTGGTTATTCTTTTTTCAGGTTCTTGCTTCCAGTACTTTAGGTATCTGGATTTTGCTAAGGTAGATCTAGTTATGTGGTTACTGGATATGCAACTAATTAAAAATAACTTTTTGTGACAGAACAGAAAGTCATGGCACTGTAGTAAATTCTCACTTCCCATGTGACACACAGAGATTAATGTGATCCACCACAAATATTTTAAAATGATAACTTTTAGGAAGATGACAAAACGTACCAAAGAAAAATATAAATGTCATCTCTATAGGAAAAAATAGAATGTTAGCCCTGTTGAAAGTGTAACTTAAATTTGGCATTTCAGTTCCTTTAAAAACTTATCTTTGTTAACTATATCTATTTCTTGACCAGGTTTTGATAAATGAGGATTTGCAGCCCTATTTTCTTCACTGTCTTCAATACAGTATTAGAAACAATCCTCTCTCTTTCTCTCTCTCATGTTGTCAATCAATTTTATGGAAATATAACATTTCTATAAATGAGGCAGTTTTTGCTGCATACATCAAACCCAGACTCAAGTACTTTTATAATAAATAAAATAGGAAAGTGATATTTAAAGCATATTTCATCTTTTCTCATACTCTACTTAAATACAATGGCAAAATATTGGCTCTACTTAATATAAGTACTGAGATTTTTAAAAAGCTTAATGGTACTGTAGCTCAATTTGATGAACTCTACTCCCCTTCAGTAATATATTAGGTGCAGGTATTGTTCACTTAAAGCTTATTAAACTATGTGTCATGTTATTCTTCCTATCCCAGAATGTCAGCCCACATACATTATTCACATGAAGCAGAGTGAACTTTAAATAGGGAGATTATACTGGAGGGAAATGAGAAAGCCATCATTCTCAGTTTTACCCCATACTGTTATTAAAGGTTACATAGAAGGTGATCTTTCCTTTTCATACTTCTTTTTAGCTTTATCTTCCTTCTTTTATTCTCTTTTTGACTTTCTGTCTCATTCCTTTTCATCTCCCATATTAGCCATATAATTCTGCTAGTTTTCTATATTGTGTGAAGGCACCGGCTGAGTTATTTTAAATGATTTACCATCTTCATGTTTTGAGTTAGACCTTTAAATAACTTATGATGAATAAGACATCGTACACCATATTGCTCCATTCTTTTATTTGTCTAGGATCTGAGTGACATGAATTAAAGTCAGTAAAAATGACAGTACTTGCCTGAAGTATCGGAACACAAAATTTCAGGCTATATAAATTAAATCATTAAACAACAGCAATTTACAAAGAAAATGGTAGAAGACTTTTTTTATTAAACAGTAAAATACAAAATTATAGACAATATTTCTTGACATTCATATACTTATTTATCAGCAATATATTTCAATAACAGCACTTCCATATTAGATGATTAATATATGTTTAAACACCAAGGGGCAACATAAAAAGTGTGGTTATTATTTAAACATTACTTCAGTAATTATGAGAAAATATATAAACTGAAGTTTAATGAAATATTTCAATTTATTACTATATAAAATTTGATCATAAATGTAAAATTATTAAAAACATAAATTATTAAGTGTAGCAAGTCATTGTTATTATCAGCTATGACTACATTTATTTATCCCTAATAATCTTTAGTATGTTTCATGGCTGGTCACAGTAGGAAAATGATAAAACTGTCTGAAAAATCACCAATTGATTTATTCTTCTTGAAATCACATTAAAGGAAGACAGTAGAATTTAGTGGCTAGAATGAGGTCTTAGCACTACTACAGATCTAAGTTTTTCTTTAATTTGAGTGAATGGGGATAAGATACAACAAAGTCATAAAATTTAATTTCATTCTTGACACAAGGAAATAATTACAATCCTGTATTTTTCCCTACAAAAAGGAAGTAGAAAAGTGAATATAAATACATCTGTCATCCTTTCCCTTAGTTTTCTTCAAAATGTACTCTTCACAACACCTATTACCTGCTGCCCTGTTCCACTATGATTTTCTCCCATCTTTTCATTTGGATTTATTAAAGACAATTCTTGGCCTTTTGATTTGCTAAGCCTTTTCACTTAAAAACCTTCAAGTATTGCCTCCAGGAGAAAATATTTTTAGACCTATTCAAACTTTTGAACTCTTGTGGAAAACGTCTGGGTAATGAGTGACATTTTGCCTTGGATATCACAGCATTATCTTGATTTTCTAAGTTATTACTGAAATGACTTAAAAACTTATTGTTCTTCACACAAAATTCTGCACATGCATGTTCACATTCAGAGCAATGCTCTGAATAATCTAAAGATGGAATAAACATCATGAGGCTACAGTGATATAAATAATCAAGTAAATACATACAAATATATTCTAGAGAGTATACACATTTCCATGGAGAAAAATCTCAAGTAACTTACAAGGATTCTTCACCTCAGAGGAGGAGAAGCACAGTTCCCCTGTTTCTTAAGAATGGATTGTGAATGAAGGCTCCTTCCAAAAGTTAAAGTATTTGGGAGAGTGCAAGTAATTTTACAGAGGAGAAAACTCACAAACTCTACCTTGGCCAGATAATCAAGGTTAATACCAAGTGATAAATCCTGTTGATAATTTGTAATCTTGACAGTATTTAATGAAGGATACCTTCTCCCTCTCAAAAACACATATTCCAGTTTAATTAGGATGAAGCAGTCAGATAGATGCTTCTCAGAAAATATTTTATGAAATATCTGACCAGTATTCCACAAAATTACCAAGTTCATCAGTAACAAAGAAAGTCTCACAAATTGTCACAGTGAAGAGGAGCTTGAGTAGATATGGTGATGAAATATAATGTGAAAATTTGGACAGAATAGAAAAAATGCTAGGTAAAAACTAAATAAGTTAAAAAATTATGGACTTTAGTTAATAATACAGTGAGAAATACAGTTCCTGATATTGGTAAGAACAAAAGATAGTATTATTAAAAATTCTTAAACACTAGAGCACATATTCAGTTGGGAAAATGGTGAAAAGATAATACTGACACAATACATTGCGGGAATTGCATTATACACAATAACAATTCAGAAAAACAAAACAAAGTAGAAATGAAAAAATAAAACATCAACACACCAACAGGTAACAATAGCATCAGAAAATTTTAAGCCTTTATTTGCAACAAGGTTTACTGGTGTCTGATAATGAATACAAAAAAGAATCTACACAGATAAATAATTTATTAAAATTTCAGAAAAAAACAACATGAACTGGAGATTACATAATTTTAATAAAGAAAAATAAAAGTACTAGATCATCCCTAAATTAATCAGTGATACAGGTATCAGACATCTCATGACCACCATTAAATGCTAAAAAATTATATTATATAAAATTATAAATATATATTATATATTATATATATGAAGAAGTCCATGAGAGGAAGGGAATGGAAAGTAGGAGAAGGAAAGGGGGTTAAAAAATAATTAAGATATGCCATGTACATGTACCCACCCCCATGATGAATGTAATCATGTATGATAAACATGAAATAAATCATACACACAACCTTAAATATCACATGGTTTCTCTTATATGAGAAACCCAAATTATAAAGACCAAAATAAACAAAAGTTAATAGGAAGTAGGCAGATAGATGATTCTCAAACAGGAAGGGGATAAAGAAATGAAGGGAGAGTGGAGGGAGGGGAGGAAAAGCAATGAGCGAAGGAACTGGGCTGTTTTATGTCCATGTACCAACTCCACACAAGGACTGCAAACATTATGTACTGCAAACATGTACTTTAAAAAAAGATACCTAAGAAGATGAATAATATAAAACTTTAAGTAACTTCCCATGTAAACAGTGCACAAATTGTAGCAGTAGTAAAATGAGATTTTACAAAACAGAATTTAAATTATAAAACAAAGTTATAGTTTAATGTTTTGAATCAAAACAGGAAGTGCTAAAATTCCATGAGAGGGCCAGCACAGTATTAATACTTCTTAGGAAATATATTTTGCTTGGTTAGGGTTTAAGGCAAATTTTTGCATCTCTCTGAGGGGTAAGTAAAATAGGGAGAGTTCAATTACTCTTGTTATCCAGTGGTTTTAGCTTTTTGTTCCTCTCCCTTTCTAGGGAGAGCTGTTGTGTGATTATATACTGGTAGTCTGGATACAAGATCTTGAATTCAGCCAGTTGTATCCTACACAGCCTTCAAAATTAAATCTCAAATTTACCTGTATCAACAAGGGCCTTCAGGATAAAACAAGCTTCAGTATTTACTTGTCCTACTGGTTATTTGTTAGATTTGGTAGGCCTTCTCATTTTCCATTTACTTGATACATTTGAGAATTTACCAGGGATCAAACTTGGGACCTTGGCGTTGCAAGGCAGGGGGCAGAACCACTGAGCTAAATCCTAGGGTTGAGGATTTTAAAATGACATATTTTACTCAGTTTTTTTACATTTTTATGGGGTATGATTGTGTTAAATAATTTATTCAATCATATCAATTGAAATCAATCTAATCTATGAATGTAAAAATTTATTTTCAAGTATTAAATATGCACACCTGTTAGAGAATTTATGAGTGGATATACCTGGCACATATCTAGCCTACTTTGCCTCTGTCCATCAGCACCTCCATTACTATATTTATATTTTATGTGAGCCTCGTAACCAATTAGAATCATATTCTTACAATTCACATAGTGTTTTGGAATTAAAATTGCTGCATAACATGCTTAAAATCTTACGCTCTTGGTTCTCAGGTCATTTTGATTTCATATGAAAGTATTTCTTTATAATAAGATAATCTTTAATTTTATTTCTAAATAAAGTTCCAAAATTTGTCATCTCCCTGCAAAAACAAGCACATGGAAAAAATACAGGATACCAGGAATGATTCTGATACTCATAAAATACAAAAAGAAGATATGTGTAATTTAAAAGTAATGATAAAATTAGTGTCAGAGGCAGTTGAGAGAATTCTTACTGGATAGGTCTTATTTAGCTCAATATTATACACAATTAATTTTATTTTTACAATGAGGAGGATATAGGCAATTTGAAAGGGAGATTAGCACAGAGGTAAATTTGAGGAAAATGAGATAAAATTAATAGTTATATAAGACTTAGAAGTGACATTTAGAGTGAGCAAGAATGTAGATCAGGGAATTGTAATGAAACTAATTCATAGATGCCTGCTATTTTATTGAGAAGAGGGCTGAGATTATACAGGAGCTATACTGTATGTGGTTTCGCAAATTGATGATAAAAACACTAGATGAAAAATGCTTTAAGTCAGCAAGACAGAGTAAATAATGTGGTATTCTATGTAGTTATAGGTGAATAGGAGAGAAAACTAAGCCAAAGTAGGATTTTTAAATGTATACACATTGCAGTGATTTTGGATTACAAAATTGATGAATTTGTACATTATGTTTATTGAGTAAGATAGTGAAGAACACATAATACACACTTTCAAAATATCTGCTCATTGACTCATGAGGTAAAGGTGCACATTATCAAATTAATGATCCTTCTTATCAAAGTATTAACTAACTTTGTTATTTGTCCAAATTTTAGATTGCAGGAAGTTTTTTGTCACTGTTAGGATTTAAAGCAGTGTTCTCACCTTTCATTCCATTTGATTAGCAGCACTTTGAAAATGGATGTAACAAGTATGAAGAAAGTTATCCTCATTGGTCACATTATTAACTATTTTTCATATTTTGAAACATATATTTAACCTGAATATTCAGTTACCAAGAGGATAACTTTGCTTATATTTTCAAAGTAGATGCAAAAAAAGAATGGCATTCTTAAATCTGAATCACTTTTTAACATTATGTATTTCTCAAAATTTGAATATCCTCAGACTAATTTTGTCTTTCTATCATATTAGCTCTAATTGAACACACTCAGATTTCAAACCTTGATTTTTTCCAGATGAAACATTACTTCAATTTCCAGAAATGCAGACTGCTATTGCCTTCGTATGTTAAATTAAATTGCTAGAAAATCATGTTGATATGTCTTAAAGCAACTGGAACATTACAAGTAAAATCTTCCTTTGAAACTTTTGAGAAATAATATGATTGTATTAGAAAGAGCTTTACAACATACAGAGAAATAATAATATAAATGATGACCTTTGCTATCCAAGAGTTTTCAAAATTAAGCCCTATATTCTGGACGTATAGAAGAGAAATATATATCAGTAAAACAAAATCTGCTTGTAGCAAGCTATAAATACACAACACACATGCCCATGTAAAGAATCTCCTTTTAAAACAGCAGTTCATATTTCTTACTTTCTATCACTTAGTTCTCAATCTTCTATGAATATCTAAAACACTCTCTTTGAAAATGTTTACTAATTTATAATGGAACCATCAGAGAGCCGAATCAACAAACTAGATAGTCTTAAAGGATTATATAGAGTTTTGACTATTTTTACATGTTCCTTACTAGCATATAGTATTTCCTTTTAAAAACTAGATAAGATCATGAGCTAGTAATTACAACAGATTTATGGGCAAGATAATAATGTTCTGCTATTTGGAGATACCTTTAAAATCAACACATGTGAAGATAATAATAAGATAAAAAATTTCAAAACATAAAATCACTTTCAATATTTTTATCTTGTTGATTTCAAGCTTGACATGTTATGGAAAAGTCAGCTTTCTGCTGTATTAATATTTAACTAAACAGAAATTTTAATTATGATGGAAGGTCATGTAATATACACTTTTTTATAAATACTATGTATAGCAGCAGCAAAATTTTATGATTATTTTGACCATTGCCTAAAAAATCCAATGATATATATTTATGTGAGTTGTATAACAGCAAAACCTAAAATTACTTTTTATTTAAATTCAGTACTACATATAACACATTTCCACATCAAATATGAATGACCTCATTAATTTAGTTTAGAAAACACTTATATAATAGATTTCATTCCTAGAAAATGAAACAAAATTAAACATTGCATATAAGTATGCAAATATCAATAAAAATTAAGCAATTTATGTTCTACAAATTTTTTGTAAATTTTACCATTTTTTTTTAGAAAAAAAATCTGAAATGTCTTCTTTTTGAGAATTAAAAATGTTTCTTTAGGTCTTTGATCCATTTCAATTTTAGTTTAGTGTATGGTGAAAGATATGGGTATAGGTATAATCATCATCATGTAGAAAGCCAGTTTTCTCAGCACCATTTATTAAAGAGTTTATCTTTCTTCCAGTGAAGGTGTTTGGCCCCTTTGTCAGAGATAAGGTAGCTAGCTGAATGTGTTTTTAGTTGTTTCAGCATCTTCTATTCTGTTCCACTGATCCTTAGATCTGTTTTGTTTTTGTTTTTGTTTTTTCCAATATCAGGCTGTTTTTATCATACTAGCTTTGCAGTATAATTTCAAGTCAGGGATTGTGATGCCCCTGCCTTGCCTTTGTTGCCCATAATTTCTTTTACACTTCCAGGTCTCTTCTGGTTCCATATGAATTTTAGGATTGTTTTCTCTAGTATTGTGAGCTATGCCATTGGTGTTTTAATTGGGATTGGATAAAATCTGTAAAACAGTTTTGAAAATATGGCTACTTTCACTATATTATTTCTGCCTATCCAAGAACAAAACATAACCCTTCTCTGCTGTTGGTGGGAGTGTAAACTGGTACAACCTCTATGGGAATAAATATGGAGATTCCTCAAAAGTAAATAGATTGGGCACACATGTTTAATATTACATTTTTTCTCTTGTGTAAGAAACCCAAAGGGTAAATAAAGACCAAAATGGAGGGTAAATATTGGGAAGTAGGAAAAAAATATTCAAATGGGAAGGACAACAAGGGAAGGGGTAAGGGGAAGAAAGGAAGGAAATGTGAATAAATTTTTTAAATGGAAGAAAAACAATAGAAACAAAATTTTGTAAATGGAGAGGGGAAGAAAGATTGAAGGGAAGGGAGGAGAATGAGAAAAAGAGAATCAAGATATATTGTATATAGATATAAATTCTCTATGATTAATGTGATCATTAGGTATATCAAAAGTATATAAAATTAATTAAGAAAAATATTTGATTATAAAGAAGCAAATATTTTTGGATTTGAATCATAACAACTGTTCTTTCTTCTCATTTTTTCCCATCAAACTGACAGAAAATAAAATTTCTGAGAAATGGTTTAGCCAAGCCCTCAAACATACATGTTTAGCAAATTAGTATGACAATTATAGAAAACAGTATTGAGCCCCCCCAAATACAATTATTATGAGATGCATTGTCCCACTAGTGGGTATATAGTATATGGTACTTAAACTAGAATATCAAAGATATAACCTGCACTCTCATGTTTCTTTTAGGCAATGGAATCAGCCTCACTATCAATGGATGAACAGATAAATGAAATGTGTTATATATATATACAATGGAATACTATTTCATCATTAAAAAAGATGAAATCCTGTTATTTGTGAAAATGTGGATTGACTTGGCGGTCATTAAGTGAAGGGAAATAACCCATTCACAGAAAGACAATCTCTTGGTGATCTCATTCTTACCTAGAATCTAAAACGTTGATCTTTTAGAATTTGAGAGTATGATAGCAGTTAACCGAGGCTAGGGATAGTTTTAGAAAGGAAGGATGGGCAAGGGTGGCCAATAGGTATAATGTGACAAATAGAAGGAAGAGGTTCTGTGCTCTAGGGTGCAGTAGGCTGGATATGTTTAATTATGTTGTACATCTCAAAATAGCTAAAAAAAAAAGATTTTGAATATACTCATCATAAATGATAAATTTTAAGGTGATGGACATACCAATTACTTTAATTTCATCATTGCAAAATGAATATTTGAGTCAAAAACTCACATTATAGACCGTAAATATGAACAATTATTATCTTTCTATCAAATTTGCTAATGTAAAATGTAAATATATTTTCCATTTCTCCTGGATGTGAGTGGAGTTTCTTTTGACATTTTGCTGCCATCAACTACATTTGGTAGGCTATTTCTGTTTATCTAGAATTTACCAGTGACTCTCACAAATATCTAAGTCCAATGTTTTTCACCATTACTCAATTAGGCATCTACTCTGAGTTTTTGCTTATGTGACTTCTCAATTTTATTGTTTAGAATTACTTCTATTTCTAGATGACCAAATCACCTCATCACAGTTTAAACTACAAATTTGTCTAATTTATAAATTGAATTTTATTTCTATTACATAATGTCTTCTATAGGACCATGATATTGAAAATTTAAACATTGATTTTATTACATCCTCATGTAAAATTATCTACATTTATCACATACTCATTAAAGCATTCATTTCCTTATTAGAATATTGTTTCTTTTTAACTAAAAATATAACAAAATATTAAATTATTTCAACCAAATTCTTTTGCATACTTTTTCCTAGTCAGTCATTTTTTATTAAATATTTCCAGCATATCAATTACTAAATGAACATAAACACAAAAATTATCAAAGACTGCAGTGGCACTTTGGTTCACGGACTTAACTGTTTCACGGTTCCGGGGTAGACGGCAGTGTTGTGCGGGGAAGATGGTGGAGGTCTCATTCTTCATCTCATTAGGAGTTTGCAAATGGAAGCAAAATTTTGCCCAATGCTTCTTTTCGCAAATTAAATTGTTTCATGAAGAGAAGTGTTTCTGAACCACTTTATTTTTCTAAAGAGTTGACACTTCATGTAAATAAAATACATTCAGTAAGAAATTATACCCTTAACTTTCCATTATTAAGCTATCAAAGGCCACAATAAAATCCAAGTAAAAATTGTATCCATTTGATCACAATGTATAATTGTGAAATTAATAGAAACAAGATTATGCAGAGCTTCTTCACTAAATTTCATGTCTCCATCCGTCCTTGCAATGTAATTTTCCTCCTTTCAGGCATTCAGTGATCTACTTTGTGCCACTGTAGTCTGCATTTTCTAGATTGTATTTATATACATATGAGGGTGTGTCTATAACTGTTATCACACCTATGGTTTATTGTTGAAATTGGGACCCTATATATTTCTTGCGTTTGATAGAAGCCAAGAGAAGGAGAGCAAGAATGTATTTATAGATTTTTTATATTAACATTCTTATTTATAAATTGAAATTCTCTTCATTGGTTTCAGTTTATTTACTATTGCTTTTGTTTATTTTCATTTTATTAATAACTGAAAATATTTGGGTTAGTAGAGCAGTTTTTAAGTCAACAGGAAAACCGTGCTGAAATTCTAGAGAGTTCTCATATAATCCCTGTTCTCTCACATGTACAATATATCTCTTGCTCTCACCAAAGTAGCACATTTATTATAACTGATAATGATATGTACAAGACATATCACTATCACCTAAGAAACAAATTTCCAATAAGTTCCACTTTTGATGCTGCATGTTCTATGACTCTGAACAAACGTGTAGTGGCATGAAACCACCTCTATAATACACAGAGTTGTTCCACTGTTCCATTAATCTGTGCTTCCCTTACTCCTCTCCACTTTCTGATTTCTCCTAAAATCACTGATCTTTTTACTTTTTCCATTGCTTTGCATTTTCTAAAAGGTCATGTGGTTGTTATTATACAATACGCAGTCTTTTAAGATTGGCTTCTTTCACTTAGTAATATGCATTGAAATTTTCTCAATATCTGTTCTTCCTCAATATGTTCATGTTTTTGTTTTAGAAATAACATTTTATTGTCTGATTGTCCCATATTTATTTGTCCATTTGGCCATTAAGGAACATCTTGGATATTTACAAAATTTTAGTGATTATGGATGAAGTTGCAATAAACATCCACGTGCAAGTTTTTTGCAGCCATAACTTTTGACGCTGTTGAGGTGATAGAAAGAAGCTTGATTTCTGGACATTTTCATAAATAGCTGCTAAAATGTTTTCTAAAATAGCTACACTGTTTTTCATTTTGACTGCCAATGTATAATAGTTCCTTTTGCCCTAATTTCTTGCCGGTAGCTGCTGATGTCAGTGATTTGGATTTTACCCATAATAATAGGTACGTAGTGGTATCTTCTTGTTATTTAACTTCACAATTATGAGAAATAAAATAGCTTTGCATATGCATAATTCGTATTAACATGTCTTTTTTTGATAGTCTATGTTTTCTTGGGCATTTTTAAAATTGGAAATCAGTGTTCTTATTTTTGCATTTTAAGAGTTCCTTATTTTTGCTCCTTCATAGAGATGCTTGATCACATGTACATTTTGTAAATATTTTTTTGCCCAATCTGTGGCTGGATTGTAGTGTGTATATTCAATGAATGTACCAATCCCTTCTCAGTTTGTTTTCAAAAACAATTTTTACTGTTCAGTGGAGCTCTTAGGTTTCAATTACTTTATACTCTATTACAAATGAAGTCAGTTTTTTTGACAGATGATTGGAAATCTGTTTTCTATAGCCAGATTCCCTTTCCTCTTTCCTCCTTGTCCTGAAGGGTTTACGGAGTGAGAAATGATGGTGAGAGATTAAGAAATTTAAAGAACCTTTTCTTATTTCAAATTATCAATTATTCACTTTAATCATTTTCACCCTTATTTACAGTCTCAGTTTCTCACACTAGAGAAACTATTCGGTATTTACACATGTGTGTCCTGAGGTGTAGGGGTGGCGGGAGGGGAAGGGGAAAGAGAAGAAGGGAAAAGAAAAATTGCGAGAAAGAAAAAAAAATGGAAACAAAGTCTATGTAAATAGGGAAGGGTGGAGGGGGTGAAAGGCACACAGGTAATAGGGGAAAAATAAGAACTAAGATACAGCATGTTCAGGTACAATAACCCAGTGATAAATGTAAGTGTATTGTATACCTAAAATGTATCAATAAAGGTATAAATTTTAAAAAAGAAACTTAAAGAAGAAGACAAAGATGACAGTGAAGTTTGCATAGCTGAGGCCAGGTGCAAGCTCCATTCTGATGAAACAAAAAGCTTGGATTGTATCCTCAGCAGCTTTATTTACAGTGTACATAAGGAAACCGAAAGGGGATGTCTGATTGGAACAGGGAGAATGGCTAGGGTCTGTAGGAGATAGTGTTTGATGTTTCTCTGGTGAATGGGTTGGAAGGAAGATAGTCCTCTTCTTGGCCAGGGGCCTGGCCATGGTGATAGATAGGTCATCTCTCCCAGCATCTCGTCCTACGTGGTAAAATATTTTACCTCCAATGTTTCACAGGGGCTCAAGGGGAATACTCCTTCTTTGTGTGTGAAACTTTTTAGGGTGGATATGAGTAAGAAGTATTCTATACATTAAAGCCACAACACCCATCAAAAAATATGAAACTAAGGGGAAGGGCAGGGTCAAGATATGATGAAATGAACATAACCAAAGTATGATATGTGGACGTACAAATCTGTCAAAATTAGACCCATTCATGCATATAATACATAAAAATGACAGGAAAGAAAGAAAGGATCTGACACTTGGTAGAGTCTGGAGAACAACTCAGGTAATTCTTAGCATGGAATCTCTGCTTCATAAACTAAGATAATTAAAATAACTATTTCACAACATTGCATACAAAGTAGAGCATGTGAATGGTGGGCAGAAAAAATGAGCACCTCTATTCAACATTTGCCCGGACCTTAATATCAACAGTGGGCAGGTGGAAGGATGACATAGGCTTATGACATTTTTCATCCAGGAAAATGACCCTCTGACTGAGATCTTGAATAAAAAGTAGCTCTATGTTCTTGGCAGAGTGGATTTTTTATAATTTTACTGGGAACAAGAAAGAAGGCATGGATCGTGGTTCAAATGTCAAAGACTCTCAGTCCTCATCAACTTTTAATAAGTGACCTTGAATACATATTTATTTATTTCGTTAAGGGTCTCAGGGTCACTTCTAGATCTTTAAAAGTTTTTACTTTTGTAATTTTCACCATCTTTACTGAGTAGCAGGTCCTCAGTACTCCTCACACTGTCATAGAGAAACTGAAAATTCTAGCAAATACTTTTTATTATATTTTACCAAAGAACTGATTATTGGAATACAGAATTTAAAACATATCACTGGCGTTTTGCCACAAGTACTTGAGGACACATTAATGACATATTTTTTTCTCCTTAGCACTTTTATATCCTGTGTGCAGGTAAAATTACTGAGGTGTGTGATGAAATTAGCTACCTTGATCAACGACAAGGCCACTGAATAAAACAATCTCCTCTGTTATTTTAAAAATTCTGTTCAAAATTTCTAAATATATCTTCATAAAACAATACAAGTATAAACCATTAATTTGAACTATTAAAAGAAGAGGAGAAAATCATGGTGTTCTAGGTTTTCCTCTTATTTTCTTACCAAATAGGTAGCCATTTTTTGAAAAACACAGTTTTTAATTAACTTATAATGTGATTGGAAAGAATAGTCTTAGAGGCCAGCATTGAATTACTTTTAAATGAATACAACTTACTATTCTGAATTCAGACACCATCTCTTTCTAGTGATTTATATCTACCTTTTTGCATGTGTTATAGTTTTCTGTATTTCTAGAATATTGCTTACTTATTACATCAAAATTATTTATTCAATTGATTCTTCCTCTACACTCTAGTCTTGTCAAAGAAGGGTTATATTTTGTGAAAATTTAAAAGAAATATTTCACCTAAGAAACAATTCAAATTTTTTTTAAAAATTTACTTTTGCCAACTGTTCACATTTTCTAAAGCCTAGTTCTTATCATAATTTGATATA
Source organism: Heterocephalus glaber (assembly GCF_000247695.1). The sequence continues at coordinate 1,352,621 of NW_004624810.1, forward strand.
TTTTAGAAAGGCTTCTATCTGCTGTGCTTTGTCTTTTTAACTTTTAAAAAAAATTAAATAACTAAACTTTGCCCTTTCTCCATTAGTTACTCATTCTTTCAATTTTCCCTAAGACATGCTGCTAGGCTTTTCTATTAAGAATTACTATTCAACCGTGCCACTGATAGAGGTTGTGTTTTCCCAGCTTTCAGGTAAATGGTTAGGAAGGACAAATAGAGAAAGTTCAAAGAATCAATCCAGATAGTTATTCATCTAAGTCAATGAGTAGAAGGATTTTGTTGGCATGTCTCTATATTGCTGGACTTTAAAAAAACGAAATTTAAAGTTTAGAGCGCAAGGAAATAGAAGTCACTATTAAACTCTCAGTTAATCAGATACACTTTTATCAGGTTTACCAGACATATCTAAAAGAAGCTAATAATATATCATACTAAATTACATGGAATTCAATGAATAAATAAGTTCATGTGAAATAGATAATATTTTACAGCATGTTGTTTTTAAAAAATGTCTTTAGAAAAAATTTTATATTTACTTTTTGGTAAAGAAATGTATTCATTTTTTCTGGTAGGCTAAGTAAGCATTAGTTCCCATGCATGTTTTGTCCCTACCCATAACAATTGTTTCATCAGCTTCAGTTCATGGGAGATGTACCGATAGCCATATATTGAAATTGCTGCCCTTACTTCATGATCTTTTATTTCATTATGTTTGACTAGGTAGAAAGTCAGTGAAATTTGTAGCCCATACTGACTGCTGTATGTAACATTAGATATTTCATATGACTTTTTCATCTTCTAAATTTCCTCACATGTATTATTCAATATTGAGTATGTAGTATTTTTAAATATTTTCATTTTGCATTTTCCAAATAAGTTTTATATTTAAGTAACTATTAAAATTTTATTGAAAACTGTAATATTGCTTCAAAAATACTAGAGAAGCTGTTTCTGGAAATATAGTTATGCTTAGAAAATCAATTAAAATACAGTAAAAGCAAAAAGAGATTCTCATGGGAGTTTTAATTTGACTCCCACATATATCCATCAAAAACTTTATTAATCAACAGGTGTCTTAGTTACTTTTCTCTTGTTGCTAAGACAAAATATCTGACACCCAAAGTTAAAGGGGAAAGGGTTTATTTAGCTCACTGTTTGTAGAAGTTTCAGTCCATAATCATCTGGCTCCAAGGCAGAGTGGCACATGACAGAGGGTCAATAATTCATGGTGGTGGAAGTCAGCAAAAGCAACAAGGGAACTGACAAGTGACCTTATAAGCATCTTTCTGCCCCTTTTAACATATCCAGACTACTTAGGGTAGAGAGCACTCACACCCTTTATCCTAGCGCCCTTGAGCCTAGTATTGTACCATGAATCAATTCCAGAATCACACATTCTAGATCCAGCTACATCAGAAAAAGCCCTACCTCTGACTGCATGAGGCTTTGGGGGGCCATCTATACACAAGCCATAACAACAGGTTTATATGGAGAAGAAGGAATATTTCTACTGTTAATGAACTTGAGTAACTCTCACCACACCACCCTCAGTACTTGTGAAATGATGGTCAAGTTAAAGAACTTTTCTGTACCTCAGTTTTTAATCCTATAAAATTAGAGTAATAGCAAGAAAAAAACCTATATCCTAAGGATTTTGTGAAGTTTAAGTGTGATAAGTTTTCTCTCCCAGTACAAATACAAACTCAAAACGCTGAAAAGTACTTTGTGGGAGATAAGTAACAACTAAATGTTAGCTTTTACTATGATTGTTAAATTATGTATTAAATAATTGAGGAACTATGTAATTTTCAAGCATAGAACTGCTTGAATTGGTTGTATAAAATATAATTTATTTGGTATCTTCAAATAGTGAAGAATATTCAGAATATGGGAAATTATAATGTCAACTAAGTAGAAAGTTAGAAAAAACCCACATTTTTCTATTTTTAATGTTTATAAATTTATAGCAGATATACTGTATAATAATCATTTTTAAATATGATTAAAGTGAAAAAAATTGACATGGAATCCTTTCATGTTGTATACTCATGCTTATTTTTATAAATTATTATAATGTGTCCTCAAATGAATAGATCATTTAATTTTTAATTTTGTTCTAGATGTCTTTAAACAACAGGCTATATACTATATTATCACATAATATGTGCTATCTGAAATGATATTTTTGTTAAATTTCATGTTAAAATGGTTATTAAATCAGCTGGTTTTGAGTTTATGATAACGTCTGTTTCTTCCAAGTGTTGATTAGAAAAATTTCATAATGTTTGTAGCATTAGTGAGTAGTAGAAGTCACAATGAATGTTTATGGCCAAATGATTTGGCTCTCATTATGGTAATGATTCCTTAAAGAAATGCAAACCAATTTAAATATAATATGAAAACTACTTATCATAAAAACCAGTAGTGAAAATTCCATGAAGTTTAATCCTCTTCTAATTTTATGTTTTATACTGCAGTTTTTAAGATGTGATTATATTCAAGGGAAAAATATCTTACTGAAATAAAGATAATGACTCACATTGAATAATTTCCTTTCCTCCAAATAAGCCATGGTAATTGAAAATTTTGGCTTTAGGGGTTAAACTTGACCGTCTTTAAAATGATTCGTTCATTGTTGACTAACTCTTCAAATGAGCTCTGATTTGAAGCATTCACCTTTTTTAAAGGACTTTGACAAATATTACTAGGTGCCATGTAACTACATTCCCAGTTCTGTTATTTGTGTACATAATTTGGCTTTAATAATTAAGTGGAGATCAGACTGATCTTTTTGAGACTATTATGAATGGATAATAAGATATTAACAAATTCTCCTGTGCCTGATATAGGCCAATATCCCTGAATTAGTAAAAAGATGTTACTATTCCAGAATCTGAAAATTAAGCCAATATCACCAACCTATTTCATCAGAACAAAATACACTTAATAGGTGTTAAAAGACTGAGTGCGGACTGAAGAGTTACGAGTTCAAGGCATGGTGAAGGCTGGCGCACACTCTGAGGCAGTGTTGCCTCTGGTAAGAGGGTTGCATTCCACTCTAGAGGGTCTCCTTCTTTAAGCCAGGTGACAGCTGTCTCAGTTCTGCTTGGTAGCATAGCTGCCCAGGAGTACAGCTGCCTGTTTCGGGGGATGTGGTCAGCAAAGGGACTGATGAGATTTCAGTTAATTAAATTTCACACAGATGAATAAGTTTGAGCTTTCAACTCCCAAGCAAAATACTGCCAGTTCCACTTTATATAAGTCTTGAGCTTTGTACTTAAAAAGCTGCTGCAGCTGCTTTCTGAAGCAAAGGTTTTCATATTGGTAAGGCCTTATGGATAGGGCATCCTTTGTTATTCATTATTCAAACAATGGGGAACAGGTAAGATGTGAGGTAATGGCAAAGGGCAAGTGTAACATATATTTCCCACAAGTCAGAAGATTTCTGACTTCATAGACAAAAGGTATCAAGAACATTTCACAGAGGTCAACCCAGCCTATAATGAGAAGTTAGCCCCTTGTTTTACCCTTACATATCTGAAAGTCAAATGGTTTTCTGGATACAGGGATCCCTTCACGGTGGAGCTGACAAATCAAAGCAAAGTGTTGAGTATTTTTATACATAGTCGTATATGATGCAACATTCTCAGAACTAATGAAGAACTCACAGACAAATCATATTTCCCTCATATGAATGTATCTCCTACAGGCTGCTATATCTCCCTCTGCTTGATCAAAAATTTAGGCAAGATTAGCAGTCTATTTAAACCACTGAATATTTTTTTCTCTTCCTCTTCCAATAACACTCTCATGGTAGTTTCCCCCTTTATCAGCTCCCACTATATTATCAGAATATAACTTTCCTTATAAACTTTAATATGTTACCCCTCAAATCCATAATCCACATTCCTGCTAGATTTACCTTTCTAAGTATTTATTTAAATAATGAATTCCTATCTTGTTTAAAGCAATTAAATAGTTTATGCATTTGTTGTTGGACAGCACTCTCCTGTTCTCTGGTTTCTTCAGCCTTCCATTCCTCACTAATACGTTTCATTTTTTTTCTTTATGTATCCTTTTATTGGTACATTTTAGGTATACAATATAATGACATTCATCATTGGAAATTTGCACCTTTACATAATCTCTTGGTTCTTATTATTTCCCCCTTCCCCTGCCCTCCCTTCAACCCCTTGATCCCTCCCTATTTATAAAGACTTTGTTTCCATTTTTTCATTTTCTCATATTAATTCCATTCCCTTCTTTACTTTCCCCTACCTCTCCCACTTCCTTCCTCTTTGCCCTTTCTTCCTATTTCACATTATCTATTATACCTTTTAGTCCTTATTTATACTTTCAGTTTCTCACACTAGAGAAACTATTCGGTATTTACACATGTGCGTCCTATTTATTTCACTTATTATTTACAAATTTTGCATTGTTAAAATTCCTAATATTTGTTATTCTTTATTTGAAGGAAAAGGAGTTTCAATTGTTACATGACTAAGTTCTTTTAAGACATTAAAAACTTAGGGGTACACAACTGCTAGTGTTCCTGTGCACGTGTGCTAACTGTACTGTCTCTTGGGCTGTAAATCTTGGGGGTAACATTGAGAACTGCAGTTTGTATGATGAGATTACCAGTGATGTTAATTTTAAGCTTACATTTATTGCTAAATGGATGGACATTGAGGCCATACTCTTAAGTGAAATAAATACATTTCATTTTAATCAGATTTTCCTAAGCATAACATTCCATGTATGCAACACTAGTGCTAATTTTCCCAGATGAATCTTCACAATTTATACCTATCATTTTATCTCAAAAATGTCTTCTGATTAAGTGAAAAAATAAAAAACAAAAATAACACAAAGTTAAACAGAGTGCATTCGTGTTTTATTTCATATTCTTTCATTTCTGTTCATGAGACATTCTTTTGAGTGAAATTTCCTCCTAATCCTTTTTCCTGCCACTCAAATTTTTAATCAGTGAAGGTTCAATTTCCTACAGCCAGGATTGGTTTCTTCTTCATTTATACAAGCTCATTGTGATTATTATATTTAATCATAATTATATAATTATTCATAGTTTGCCCCCTACTATACTACCCTGTACCTTTAAGAGAAGAAACCACTTAAAGAAGCATCATTTTGTAGCGATTACCTTGTCAGTGTTACTTGGAACAAGACTAATATTGTACTTGTTTTATGTATATTGAAATAAACCAATTGCAAATTTTAAAAAAATAAATGTAAAACATTGATAGCATATCCTTAATGTTGATTATTTGTAGTCTCTGTTCAGTTCTTTCATGGCATAATGAATATTCAGAAAACATTTTATGGACAATTAACAATGTCTAGGATATATCTCTAAATATTTGAGATTGATATTAAAAATCACATGGTACCACAGAAATTATTTTTGATGTCATAAGTAGAATATTAGATAAAAAGTAGAGAATGGTTGACTAATCTAAATTTTATATTGTTATTTTATAAATGAAGTTGTTTTAGAGTGAGGTTATATTTTGGCCTCTATATCATTTAGGTATTACAAACACATTTAAAAATATAATCACTTAGAAGAGCATTCTCTAACCCCATGGCCATGAGCAGAACTGGTAAGTGGATTGCTAGGAACCAGGCCGCATAGCAGGAGGAGATAAGCAGCAGGCACCAGCAAAGCCTCATCTGGATATGCAGCAGCATCACATCTTTCCAATCCCCACCTGAGCCCCATCTCCTGTCAGATCAGTAGCAGCAGCAGATTCTCACAGAAGCATGAAGCCTGCTGTGAACTGTCCACTCTGATCCCAAAGTCAGTGCTCCTAACCCCTGGTCCTTGGAAACAGCTGTCTTTTTCCAAACCGGTCCCTAGTGCCAAAACGTAGGAAACTGTTCATTTAGAAGACAGATCCGCTAACAGTTTGAATCAATGCATTTATTCTAATTAGAAACTAAAAATATAGTACATAGAATTTCAGTCAGAAATAGAAAATTGGATACAGTAATATAATATTAGAATGAATGTGGTAGCACAGACCTGTAATTTCAGCATGTGGGAGAGACAGAGGCAGAAGTATTTTGAGTTTGAGGTCAGACTGGGCTACATAATGAGTTTGAAGCTGGCCTGGAATACATGGTGATACCCACCTCAAAATAAATATCTATATAAATATTCATATATATATGTATTGTATATTATCATAACATAATAAAAATTAGATATCAATATTGGATCATTCAGGACATATATTTCATTACAATATATTTAGGGATATGTTTGGGAAATGATCATTTTAGTACACCAACATACTGCATTATTACTTCTTATTGCAAAAAAAGGTAAATGATTTGGGTCCAAGAATCTGGCAGTGTGATACATGATTGAGAGTTTTTCTTTCTTTCCTTTTTTTAATGTTGGATGTTGATTTGCAATTTCTCCAGCACTATTTTTTTTTCAATAAGGAAATGCATTTATTATTTTTATTTTTAACAGCCATTCTTGATTTATAATAAAGTTTTCTCACTTGTATTTTTTGAAGGCTAATTTTTCTCTATTGAATTGCTTTTGAGATTGTCAAACATCAGTTGCACATTATTTTTGCGAATCTATATTTGAGATTGCTATACTGTTGCATTAATCTATGCATCTGTCCTCTTATTAATATCAAATGGCATTGGTAAATATTACCATAAAATATATTTTGAACTTGAGTAGATTGACACTTTATTCTTTTAAAGACATGTTAGATAATTTCATTGTTTAGTCTTATAAATCTTTTAATAGTCTTGTATACTTCTAAAACAGTTATAAGTTTGATAGGAATTCAACTTATTCTGCATGTTCAACTTGCACATTTATTTGGGGAAAATTGACATTTTTCCCAAGTTTTTAATTCATGAATATAACCCACTTTGCTATTTTTTAAGAATGCCTTTTACTTTCCTTTTTAAGTCCTATTCTTCACTTTTTAGATTTATGTCTATTTTATTTTCTTCATGATTGTAAATAGTTTGATGTCTTGCATATTTATTGCTAATGTACAGAAATGGAATTGACTCCTAATATTTATCTTATATCATATGATATGATGAAGACATGTTTTTAGTCTTAGAAGGCACTTGTAGATTCTTTCAGATTTTCTATAGTCATGACTTTTCCATATTTGGTCAATTTTATGTGTTCATATCTAGATACATTGTATGCTTTTCATTTATTGTATTGGTTGTACTATTGCAATTGAATATGAATGGTGGTGATAGAACAAATATTTCTGCCCTGTACATGATCTTAGGTATAGAATAGTCTTACTATGTTAGATATATATTTTAGGTTTTTATCAATTTTTTAGTATTTCTGCTTTTTATGAATTGAGGGTAATCTTACCACTGTTATTGGCAGAAATCAATAGGTAGGTGTTGTTTTTTGAGTTTTACCCTGAATGTATATTGAAATTATAAAAAATGCTTTTTCTTCATCAATTCAAAATATATGTGATTTTTCCTCTTTAGATGTTCCTCTTTAGATAGTCCGGATTATGCTGATTGTTTTTCCAAAGTTAAACTAACATTGCATCTTTCATATAAATGCTACCTGATCATGATGTATAATTACTTTTGAATATTGCAGAATTCTTTTTTTTTTTTT
>NW_004624810.1:1388623-1400740 GCF_000247695.1 Heterocephalus glaber
TTTCCTATTATTTAGGAAATTCTTTAGATCAAATTTTAATTCTCATTCTATTAGTGTCAACATATTGATATTATTTATTGACATTATTTTTCGGTCTAGAGCTCTCCCAACTGAGCTATTTTGGCTCCCTATTGACATTATTAATAATCTTTTTAATATAACATAAATGTGGTAATGTATAGAAAATGTAAATCAAGCTTTCCTTTATTTGAAAAATGCTGTGCATTATTTCTTAAAATTATATTTCAAAGAAAGGAAAATCCCTCATCATTAATGAAAATTCAGGTTATATTAATATGTATCAACATATAAGAATTAATTGCAATAAAAGAATATGACCAACTGGAATATTTTAAAAGAGGAGAAGGGACAGTTGAAACAGAAAATCTCTTTAAATGAAGAAAAATGAATTGAGGAGGAAAATAGTTCCAGTCTTTCTATTTCTAAAGTTATACATTTTAATTTTATTTTATTACAAATAGCTGTTGAGATATTTAATTCAACAGTTTATGAAACATGTTATCCTCCCAGTATATGGGGTTAGTAGTCAGAAGCTGTTTGCTAATGGTGATAATGTTTCATTGGATTTTTGTCAGAGAAACACTAGAAAAAATCATGAAAAAAAATAAGAATCATGAGAAACATGAAGTCACTGTAGAAATCTTTTGCATAAAGCCAAATGCCAGGCACTCTTGTCACAGGCAGGGCAGTACATGCCAACTCAAGTGAATGTATTGACTGACAAATGATCAGGTATTTGAGACTGATCAAGGAGCTAAATAAAATGACAGCATATAGATCCCTGCTCAAATTTGCTTTGTCAGTTATGGAAGTGACAGTCTTCAGTTCACACAAACTTTGACTGCAATCTTTGTCTTCATTCTTTTACTTGAAAATAAATAAGATTTTAAAAGTTAACAATAGTATCTGTCTGATAATTTATTCAAAGTTTTCAGCACTGTGTTAAATATGATATGTGATCAAAATAAGTACTGATGCTTAAATTTAAAAAAAAAATCATTACAGAAAAAGATACATTGCTGTTAACCCCATCAAAAGACTCCCCTTTGCTTGGAGCACACTTCTCCTATCCTTCTTACCACTTTCTAAATCAGTTCCGGAAATCCTCTTTCATGAGTGTCTTTAGTTGTGTTTTCTTAGCTGCCTTGATTTGTTGAATAGATTCTAAATAACCTTTTAAGGTCATTTTGACTTTGAGGAAGAGCCAAAATGTCGATGAGAACACACTGCACTGTTTTTAGGAGCCTTGCTTTCCATTGGAATGTACTCAGTAGCAGCAATCACTGTATTTTTTAAATCACATCTGAAGACAAGCATGAAAGAGGGCTTGATTCAGTCACGGGCAAGAAGGATGGGACAAGTGTGTTCAAAGAGAGAGGGAGAATTTTGAGGGCAGTGTATCTTTTACTCTAATAATTTTATAAAATGTAAGCATTCACCATATATGTTGATCACAATTACATTTTTACTCTATTTTTAGTTTAATTTAAATAATGTTCTTAAGTAAACACTACATTAACACTTTATTTGTAATTCTGAATCTAGAGAATCCTATTTCTTCACATGCTAACATTCTCTTCACTCTGGTTATTTATGGTTATGTAAAAGAGGTTACATAAGTCTACATTAAAGCTTTAGGATTCAATTGGTTGTGAAGGTATCTGAGTTTTTTGTTGTTATTGTGCTTATTTTTTATGAAAATAAGTTACTTAGCAGCTTTATAGTTTCACATGTTTATCTTGTAATCTTTATTTTTAAATATCTGTATTATATATATTGCCTCTTGGACTATCACTTTCTGCAGCTTATGCTTTCCTGCAGATGTTCCTATGCACCACAATGGTTTGAGAAGAGAAAGCTCTTTAAGTGGTCATTCAGTGATCATGTGTAGACATCAACATTTGAACAGTCAGACAATTGTCACTTTTTTTATTTTCAAATCTTCTTTGTTAGATAATTTAAATTAATTTTTTTCTCTGGTCCCCAGAGATTCATGAAACTCCATTTGAATTAGATACTGTCAAAATCATGTCTGTCAGGAATTCAAATTCCTTGTGTTTTGATATTAAATTTTACTTGTCATTTAAAAAAATACAAAAGACAATTTTTTCCAAATGGAGGTAAAATGTAAAAAATAAATCTGGCTCTCACATTTTTAATATTAAATTAATCTTATAGCAAGTTACCCTCCTCTGTGAAATGCCACCTATAAATAAAATTAGCCTGCTAAACTATGTGATTACTCTTGTAAATATTTGTATCTCAGAAAGGCTTAACTTTAAGAAGATATTTTCTGTTAAACAATTTTCTAACAGGAATGAAAAATATTTAAGTTGAAAAAGCAGATAATACTTTATGTAAGATATAACATCTTTTAATAAATTTTCTTCATTAAGATCTGAAATATGACAGAAAATTCAAACTTCTAATCAAAGATGTAGAAATCCCACTGAAGTCTTTTAACTTCTACTTCTATTCTCAGAAATACCTTTCTTTTTACCCAGTAGAAAAATAAACAAATTCTCAACTTCTGCTTTATTAATTCTTTTTCCTAGGTTCCAATGTTGTAATGCCTACCTAGTAAAGAGTATTGTTTTTAAATCATGACATTGCAATATTGTTTTCTGATTTCACTTATAATTCAAGCCTTTAAATCACTTTGTTTGCTCTTCTCAATTACATCTCCTTTGCTCAGTAGTACTGATTTAAGAGTTGCCCTTTGAATTCAGATTCTGAAACCAGTATTACCCTAACTGTGAGCTCTTTGCCACCATTCACCATAAGGTAAACAATCCACAGGAGCATGTAGAAACTTCTATAGCAATTTGACTGGTTTATATTATGAAGGTAAAATTCAATAGTAATTTAAAATTAGGTGATTTGTGTGTTTGCCTTTTACATTGTCTTTTCTGTTTTCAATTTGTATGCAAGTGTTAGTTTTAACCACATTAACTCATTTAATAAATAAATAACCAACCCTTCACAGACATTTTGAAAATGGTTCTAGTTCATCTTTATCTCGTGAAGTCTAAAATATTCTCATCGCAAGTTTAGAAATCTCCATTATATGTATTGTTCACTGTGCTGTCACTTATGTCAGATGATGCCTTGTTTGTTTTGTCATTACTTCACAGTGAAAGAGAAGCTTGAATGTCAAAAATACTAAAGTACAACAGTAAACTAGGTTGGAATGTACACTTTCATATCCTAGAGAGCTTTCAGTCAAATTTGTAAATAAAGCTTCTGATTTCCCCATTCTTATTAGAAAAGAATAAAAGTGTTCAGATTGTATGCCACAGGGCCAGAGGATAGAATTGAGGTTGAGAGAAACCACATTTTCTCATAATGTGTAGGATTGGAGCTGCTTCAGGTCAAGTGTTCCAGACATTCTTGCACTGCAGCAGTGAATTCTAGGCTCACCTTGTTATTTAGTAGAACATAAGGATACCATAAAGTTTTAAAATCCTGGCTTACCAGCATATGGCAATTAATAGCATGTCCACCTACCCAGTCTAAAAATAAGAGGTTTTGTAACTGCCCTCTAATTCTTCCCCTTCCCAATAACATAGGATTTCTGATCCAATCCATTCTATAAACATGTATTTATCTCAGTGCTTTTCTTTGGGTTTAGCAGAAACTCATCTTTTCTTGCTGAGAACATCACCATGTGTCCAGATTATCTCTTTTCTCTCACCTTGCCTACTGTCTGGTGCAAAGCATTAGAATGCAAATGTCATGTGAAATTCTCTAGCACTGTTGAGCCTTCTAATATCATTGATTTCTGCTTCTTAAAAGTCCAGGAAAGATGAATAGCAACAGAGGTTGTACAAGTCAAAACAAGACACTAGCATATTTTTGGAATCTTTTAAATAGAGTTCAGGGTCAACATGGCATCAAGACTTATACTCTAATAATGTAACATCACTGTCAGCTTTAAATCTCCTACCAATTGAAAAATTGTGCAGTACCAAATGATTTCTGAAACTTTAGTTTGAATTGCAGAGGAAAGCAGAACCCAGTGACAGTTTCAGAATCTTTGGGAAGAAGTTTGACTATAGAAACCATTTCAATTTCTCCTCTTTTTTTCCTCATTAAGAATTGTGTAAATGATATGCAATGAAGCCCTGTACCAGATTATTTTAGCAGTGTAAATTTAGAAGCTCAAATGTATTTAATGAGTCCTATTTAATGACTCCTACTAATACATTATTCCATCTTATTTTAAATCACCACCTACACAATATGATCTATAGTTTCTTTCTGAAAAAGACAAAACAATTCTTTGTTCCATTAACCTCTAATCATCAAGGAACAAAGAACAAATTGATGATGGTGAATCTGGTGGAGTGATATGGAGGAATAGATCTCTCCAGTCATCATTTGCCTATGGAAACATCAATTTGAATTAGCCACAAACAAAAATAGCCTTACAATACTAAAAAAAGCAAGTGAGAGACTATAGTATCTAGTATCATTATTATAATACAATAACAAGAAAGATGAATTGAATAGGAATGAAAAGTCAGTCTTATATTTTACTTCTATCCCTGTCCCAGCCACAGGAAGCACAGGCAGAGATATTGTCTGGGGGAGGGGTGGAGTAACAGTAACAAGAGAACATAATCTTTTCTTGGCCCCAGTCAGGCCATCAGAACAAAAACTAACACCAAGCAGGACTTCAGGACTTCAGAATCCAGTCCAATAGCTATGGACTAAGCCTCCAGATTTATTCTCATGCTAGGTGGAAATATATGGACCCAGGATTTAGATTTGAATGATGAACATAATAATCATCCTATGCCACTGCCAGGACAATGTCAATAGTCCAGTTTGTGAAAGCTCTTAGAAGCAGGCAGCCTCAGCAAACCCTAGCTTCAGGCACATGTCAGTAATGCATAGGATCCTGCAGACTTCTTCCTCATACCAGTGCCATATCCATGATAATAGCTCTGGGTATAAGGACCATATCAGGTAGTTTGCTCACAATCTCTGATTGCCAGAGGACTTTCTCAAACAAAGCCAGTCTGTGAAGACTGGAATAAGTTCCTATATCTTCAGATGTCAACAGATGACTACAATAATTAAAAACAATCATGGAAAGATGACATTTCTAACAGCACAAAATAAAGTAACAATGGCCTACCTTAATAAATTGAAGTCGAAACTGCGTGATACAGAATTCAATATAATTGCTTTAAGGAAGCTCAATAACTTAAAGAAAAATCAGAGAATTCAACAAAATGGGGAAGGGAGTGAAAAACCAGAAAAAGAAATTTTAGAGAATGAAATAATAATATAATAATATGAAAATCTTAGAGCTGAACACTACAATAGATAAAAAGACAGTCCTGAAAGCAGCAAGTGATAATAAATATCATCTAATTGAGTCCTCAGGCCTAGCTGTGGACTTCTTAGCAAAGACTAGAGAGACCATGTTTGGGGCGATAAACTCAAACACCAATAGAGGAAATAGCAAATGGTCAAAAAATAACAAGGTGCCTGTAAAAACTATTTTTCGTAAATGAAGAAGATGTAAAAGATATAAAAATGTCCTAAACAAAAGCTTAAATTTATCACAGATGCTGCAATTAAAAAATGCTTATTGGTTATTGAGGACCACTGAAACATTACTGGAAACCTCTGCAGTAGGCTCCAGTCTCCTGCGCAGTATATGACACAAGCCTCAGAAAAAAGACCTAAAAGGCAGAACTTAGAGAGACAGAAAGTGGGGCACCAGGATGACCAATGCTGGTGCAACTGACAAAGACACTGGCCAGCCCATGCCACTGATATTTTTAAAAATTTTATTTTATTGGTACATTTTAGATATACAATATAATGACATTCATCATTGGAAATTTGCTCCTTTCCATAAATGCCACTGATTCTTATTGGTAATCAATTGAGGTAAAGGCAAGCAACGTGCAAGGGTAGTACTACATGCAGGGATGTGACATTGAGCAGTTTCTATGGAAATTAATGTAAGCCAGGTTGTGAAAGACAAGACAGCATACTCGAATCAGGAACAGAGTAGACAAAATATATGGTTGTAATAAGAACATAATAATATCCTTCTAATTAAGAAGGATAAAGAAGATGTGTTGTTTTTTTTTTTATAAAATGGAGTGCTACTCAGCCATAAAGAATGAGAAATTAGAGACATTTATAGCTAAATGGATGCACAGTGAGGCCATAACTCTTAAGTGAAATAAATGGGACACATGTGTAAATACTGAGTAATTTCTCTGATGTGAGAAACTAAAAGTGTAAATAAAGATCAAAATGTATAATTGATAATGTGAAAAAGGAAGAAAAGGTATAAAGGGGTAGGGGAAGTGAGAGGGGTAAGGGGAAAGGAAAGAAGGGAAAGGAAAAAAATGGAAACAAAGTCTTTGTAAATAGAGAATGGTGGAGTGGTTGAAGGGAGGGCAGGGGAATGGGAAAAAATAAGAACCAAGATATATCTTCTAAAGGCACAAGTTCCCAGTGATTAATGTAACTATACTGTATACCTAAAATGTACCGATAAACTTAACAAGAAGAAGAAAAAGAAGGTTTTAGTTGTGGAAATGGAATTTGGGTGAGAGTTACTCTGACTTCGGTGGGTAGGCTTTGGTCAGACTCACTTCTTTGACCAAACCAATTGTGGGGTTAACTCTTCACAACCTGTACTGCAGCCTCCTTTGGGCATAATCAACATTTCAGTCTCCCACAAATGGAGTTCCTCAAGATGAAAATAAAAGGATAATAATCAGTAATATAAACACATCTGAAAATATAGAAGTCTGGTAAAAATAAGCCACATTCAGAGTACTGTAATGCTGTAATGATGATGTGTTGATCACTTACATCTTTAGTATGAAGATTTAAAGATAAAACTATTAAAATAATGACAGGTAAAGTAATGTGTTAAGCAGTGTTTAAAATAATAAGATACACATTGTGATAACAAAAATTCAAAATGCGAGGTGGGATTAGTGAAGTGTAGTTTTTTTTTTTCACACCAAAATTAAGTTGTCCTTTGATTACAATAACCTGATATTACTAGAAGAGGTTTTTTGTAAGCCTCATGGTAACCACAAAGCAAAGGACACTAGTAAATACACACACACACACACACACACACACACAATCAAGATCTAAAAAATTACCACTGAATATCTTTGGTTTGCATTGTTGTGATTGCCTCAATTTCTTGAACTGATTCAAAACATTTACCTTTCATGGTCATTTTGATTTGGGGAAGAGATAGAAGTTGCAAGTTGCCAGATCTAGTGAATAAATTGGTGAGGATGTGAAAAGTGTGTTTAAAACAAGGAGGAATGTTCAAAAGGGAAAATTTGAATGTTTTTTTCTCTAAGATCTGAATCAAGATGAGATCATCCATTATCACCAATTTTCTGCACCAATGTACTGGAAATTTTGCTCAGAGCAATTGTACAACAAAGAAATAAAAATAAAAAGCCCAAACTGGAAAGGAAGAAGTTAAATCTGTTTTTCATTTTTGCAGATTACATGATATTAGAGAGTGAAAACCTTAAAAACTTCATCAAAACCTGCTGGGAGTAATTTCAGAGTTGCAGGACAAAAAAGTAACATATAAATTGGGAGCAATTTTGTATGTTAATAATCTATCTGAAAAAGAAGTTTAAAAAGTCCCATTTCCATAGCTACAATAATTTAGGAATAAAATCATGAAAGATATTGAAGAAGACGCAAATAAATGGGAAGTCTTTCTGTGTTCAAACATCAATGCTGTTAATATACCTATACTACTCAAAACATTATACATAATCAATATTATCCTTATCAAAACATCAATGACATCATTCAGAGCTGGAAACAATTCTAACTTTTTTAGGGAACTGCAAAATCCCCTGAAAAGATAGTATCTTGAGCAAAAAACCCCAAAATGGATGCATTGCATTGCTTGAGTTCAAAATTAGTCAAAAGGCTACAGTAATCCAAATATCATGGTAATGGCATAAACAGACATATAATCAATGGAACAGAACAGAGAAACTAAAAGTAAACTGATGCACCAATAGTCAATTGATTTTTAGCAAAGGTTGGAGTGGCAAAAAGTCTTTTCAAATTTTTTGGGAGGGTTGAGTATCTACATATTGTATAATAAAATCAAATCTGGCTGCACACCACTCACATAAACTATTAGACAACCACAAACTACTAGAATAAAAAATAAGGGATAAGTGTGAAGACATTAGAATGGGGAATTACTTTTTTTAATAAGATCCTAGAAGCACAGGAAACAGAGCAAAACTAGACAAATAAGTTTACATAACATTAACAAGTTACATAAGCTTAACCAAAAAAAAATCAACAGCATGAGAATACATCATACAGGTTGTGAGAAAATATTTTCTAACTATATATCTGATAGGTTGTTAATATCTCAAATGTAGGAGGAACTCAACTCTGTAGCAAGAAAGTTACCCAATGGAATAATGGGCAAAACATTTGAATAAGCATTTCCCAAAACAAGGCACACACATGGTCAATAGGTAAGAAAAATGGAAGTGCAAGAAATTCTTTTACATGTACCATGTAAACTAATAGGCAAATCATAGCTGTTTTCTGATCTTATGACGTTTACATGTATGCCAAAAAAGTCATCCAATTACAGATTCAGACATAAATAAATTTTTTTCATGAAAATTTGGGAAGTGAAAGGGAGTTGTGTCATGGTAGCAAGAAATGCAAAACATTATGAGGAGAATAACATGAGTATAAATGATCTAGGAAAGTTGAGACTTTGAAAATTGTGCAAACAGAAATAAGATATATACTACATTTAGACAGTGTTGTCTCTGTAACATGGTTAAAAAGTTCTTGAATTTCTGGTTTTGTGGAGTTGTCAACAGGTACTCATAGACTTTGAACATAAGACTTGGGTCTTCCTTTTAGTTCTTTTTCCTAATTAGTGGTCTTGGAAGTATTGGCAAGTGGCATGAATTTTCATCACATTTTTCTAGATTTCCCTTCATCTAACTTCAGATTCCATCCTTCACAGAAACCTAGTGTAAATCAGCATATCTACTCACGTATGTAAGGCCTTACATGATGGAGCAGTGAGCTGGGCCCATGGTTACTCATGTTCCTCAGGACTAGACTCTACACTTAGTATTTTGTCTTAGTGATGTCTAATCATTATTTTTAAAAGCTTCCCAGTTAAAACTAATATTCAGCTGGATTAGAGAATGGGTATCCTAAATAATACCACCTGAAATTTTATCTATTATAGAGGCTTCTATCTCAATCCATGAGGTTTAGGGCAGCAAAGGTCTTGTAATTTGTTATCTTGGCTTATTTGTGCTGAGAGACATTGAGATGTGAGAAGAGAACATAGTCAATCTGACATCTCAAGTGATAATGACATGCAGATTTATGAATTATACTCATTGTCCTCAAGCAGTTTATAGTCTGGTGGTGAGTTGAATGACAAATATGTCTAAATTTTTAAGAATGGCTATGATAAAGATGGACACAAAGTGCAAAGTAACAAATGATACCTTTTCTATGTCAGGATTAAGGGAATGCATAGAAGAATGAATTCTGACTTTGGACTTGCAAAAAGTAGAAATCTGACACATGATAAAGAGAAGAGAGTAAAAGTTTAATATACAAGAATGGGATGTATAGTACTGAAGAGACACAATGTATATTTCAAACATGGCCCTCAAATTATCATGAAGAAAATAGAAGATAGAAAAAAGAATAGTGACTGAAAATCAAGTTGGCAAGGCCAATGTCAGCCACGCTGTGGGATATGGACTTTGATACATTAGTTAAACCAGATTGAAGAACCAATAACTTTCTCCTAAAAATCAACTTAGGGAAAAAAAAGTAAAGGTGCCTAGGTTTAAAATTTTTATGTGAAAAGTTGGAAGAGTAAAGTCACCCACTTACTTTAATCTCCTTGAATGTGAAATATGCTAATTTTCATATATCAAATATTATTTCATCAAACAACCTCACTTGAACTCCTGGCTCACATTTATTTTAAGCCTTCCAGCAAACATTAATTCATGAGGATTTTTTAACACAGTGTAAATTTGGTTATCAATAAACTCTCATCTTAATACATAATAAGAATAAAGATTAAAAAATACATTTCAGCCTTTAATAGGTACTTCTAGCACTCTAGCATTATAACAAATGATAATCATGTTAATTTAATGTTATAATAATTATTTATCCTTATGGTTGCTGATTTAATAAAAGAGAATAAAGATTACAAAGAAGTTATTGAAAATATTTGAAGTTGAAATAAAAAATATTTTGCCCCATTGTGAAAATAATTTTTTTTGCATATATGTATACACAAATATTTTAAATGGAGGTGCACACACTGTGCTAGTAGAATACAAACAAATCAAATGTCATATATAAAAAGGCTAAATATAGTCTATGTATAACAGCTACATTGCTTTATGGAAAGAACAGCTGATATAAACCAGAAATTACTCAGATGTGTATTTCAGTTAAAGGAATGATACGAATCTGTTCTATAAGAAAGAAGAGACAAGGAACAGAACCATTACCACCATGTTTGTCACTCACTAGCGCACGTGCAATCTAATATTCAGTACAGCTATTTAGATAAAGGCAGATAATGAGAGTAAATCAAGATTTAAGCATTAAGTTCTGTTGTTTATCTGCCAGCAAATATATTTCCTTAGGTTACAAGGGCTTAAAAATCTCAAAAAAAAAAAAAATTCAGTACCATGGTAAAAGTTTTCAAAAAGGTGCAAGACAAAAAAACAAGAAGAGTAATTAGAAAGCCTGGCTTAAAGATAACATTTATTATATTACGTTGTACATATTAATGTAGATGGCAATAGTTTACGGCACTACTTGGTGAATGGAATCAAATAGTTCAAGTGGATGCTGAGAAATCTAAACACATGGGAAATATTTGCAGGATAGGTGCTGTTTTTCAAATATTTTTCTTAATAACTTATTCCAGAGGCTTGCTTTCTAGATCATCTTTTATATCTGCTCAAAAGTTACAAATACTTATAGTGAGCATTTTTATGTTTCTGACACTGTAGATAATATTAAATCAGTGCAAAAAATAAAACTTAAGAAGGAAGGAGTAAAGAAGAAAGGAAAGATGTTATTGAAGAAATGAAGAGGGAGGAAGAAATTAGCATCATTCTTGAAATTCTTGTAATCTAAAAAACTTCTGATTACTTCTGGATGTCTGTACAGCTATTTAAAAAATAAACCAGAGAACCCAGAATGTAAATGTATAATTAGCTTCATTTGCACTTCTTTGGTGTAGTTAAAGGAAAAGAAACTGTCCCTATATTTAATAATTCTACTAGTATTCTGAGATTTTCTTTGTTTCAACATAATCATTAGAAATTAATTTTATAACTTGAAGCATAAGTCACTAATGGTGCTTGACAAATGAAAAGTCTACTAAAAACTTTCTATTGAATTCAACTGGATTTCCTTTGCACTATAGTCTAATTTTTTTTATTGCACAGACTTTTGGTCATGAGAAATCAATACATATAACATTAAAAAATATTATTTCTATACCTTTTCATACAGTGTTTTTTTTTTTAACATACACTGTATATTGTTTAATCAATCCAAGACTTCTTGAGTATACAAAACAGGTAAACATAACCTGGGCTATATTGTGAGTTCAAGACCAGCCTTAAACTGCATAGTGAGACCCTGCTTCAAAGGACAAAACAAAACAAAATTAAAAGAATAAACAAAGCTTAATTTACTTTTGAATGTCATTATATGCATTGTGCACAAACATCCAAGTAAATATATGGGTAGTATGTAGCAAACAGTAAACTCAGTTAATTCTTTGAGTTCTTCCTTGGGAGATTTATGTTCAGTTTCAGGGGTCAAGAATGGAGACAGAGGTGCGGGGGATTTAGCTCAGTGGTTCCACCACCTGCCTCACAAGCACTAAGAAATTGTAATATTACATATTATTTTTATAGACAGATCTGCCTCTTAGAGAAAGTTGCCTGTTAAATATCTGAAAATCTACATCTGTTGTTTTAGCTATAAAATTTTAACTAGTGAAATGTACTATACATATATATA
>NW_004624810.1:1425191-1448731 GCF_000247695.1 Heterocephalus glaber
GGGGAAAAAATAAGAACCAAGATGCATTAGGTAAAGGTACAATTCCCAATGAGAAATGTAATCGTGTTGTGTACCTAAAATGTACCAATAAAAGAATTTAATAAAAAAAATGAATAATCATAAAAATTTCCCAAGGCTGTTAAATCTAAAAAAAAAAATGGGAAGAGTTCACATCTTAGTTATTTTGAATTTTCACGTTAACTCAATACATCTCTCAACTTATTAGTTGGAAACTATTTTATTATTTATCTTTGAAGTTTAGGTTTGAAACATTATTGATGTTTCCAAATTCTTTACTTAACTACATGGACTAAATTCATAATATCTACCTTAAAATACTTTCCCTTTAATTCTAATCACTGTGTTATCTCTGGTTTGGTTTCAATTGATTATTTAACTTGTTACGATCTATATTTCCCTTTTTTAAACATATGATAGTCTTTGATTGTATGCTAAACCTCGTAAAATTTCTTCATTATGTGTTGGATATTTTATTTCTATAAACATTTTGAGTCTACCTTCCTGGATTCAGTTTACTTAATCATAGTTTATTCTTTCAGGTCTTGATCTTATAATTGGTTAGAAATTGCAGAACAGTGCCAAAACAGCTAATTATTTCCAATTAATTAAATATGGCCTTTCTGAATTTTCAATCTTTTGTCTAAAAAATTAAGAGTTTTTCAAGTCTTATTAGCAGGAAGACCTGCTGTTTAAGGGTCCAGTGTAAATGCCAGACATTGTTCTAATAAGTTTGTGTAGATCTTTACACAGTGTCAGGTGTTATTTTCACACATATTCACTGATCATTATTTTGCTATTTGTAGATTTTTAGATTTCCATGGTTGAGAATTAGCAAATATCCTGTTAATACATATCTTGAGGTATATTTGTTGAAACCTACCAAATGTCCTGTTGGTTCTCAAATGACCATCTACTTCCTTTCAAATATCATTTTTTTTTTTTTTCTTTTTGGTACCGGGGATTGAACTTGGGACCTCGCATTTGTAAGGCAGGTGGTGGAATCACTGAGCTAAATCCATGGCCCCAAAATCATATTTTTAATTGACTCATAGTAATTGTACATATTGGTTGGTACCAGGCAATGTTTCTGTACATATATATATATTGTGTAATGTGCATCAAAATAAACATATTTATCTGTCAAACATTTATTATTTTCAGTAAAACAATCGAATATCCTTTCTACAATGGAACCCTATTCAGTCATTTAAAAAGGGAAATCCTATCATTTATGATGGCATAAATGGAATTTGGAATTATTAAGTTAAGAAGGCATAAAAATATTGAATGATCTCACTCATACATGGATTTGAAAAGAAGTTACTCTCATAGGAATTATAAATAGAGAGGTAGGCAGCAGAGGTTGGTAGAGTATTTGAGAAGGTAAATGGGGAAGAGTCAGTCAATGGATACCAAGCTATAAGGAGACAAGAAAAATAAGTTCTGGTATTCTACTAAACAGTAGGTGAGAGGGATAACATACTGTACTCCATGCACTAATTTTAACAAATTTTTAACATGTATGAAACAATTAATGTCATATTTACATGTGAGTAGTTTCTTCTTTTTCTCTTTTCTTCTAACTTTTTAAATTGGAGTTCGTATATAAGGAAGAGCTCTCCTCAAAGCCCATGCATTCAATTCTTTAATATTCATTAGTAAGAATAATAATTCATGGATAATTTAGTATATTTTTTAATCCAACACTTTAATTATTTTATTAGTCAACTCCTTTGCCCATTAGACTGTAATTCAGGCTGACCCTGTATCTTTTGTCATGCTTCCAGCCCTTAATGAGAACATTCTTGCTATCTAGTAAATATATGTACATCTACAATCCTTGTGCCCACAATTATCAAAATTATCTGTATTTAACCATATTTAACCATTAATCTATCTAGAATTTAACATCTATCTTCTATTTGTCTAAAATATTTGTGGCAATGAGTTCTTACTGATGCCTCTAATTCTACATATGAGTATTATTTCTCTGTATTCACAATTTATTTCTTAGACACAGTATACAGCCATTTCTCATAAATCCTATCGTTCTGTAACTATTTGTTTAATGCTAGTATCTAATTTTATAAATATTTATACATACTCTTGGTATTTATTTTAATAATTTTACCACATAGACTATAGTTTTTAGGCTCAAATTTTTGTTTGTGTTCTTGCTTAGCCCTTACCTCAAATTTCTTAAAGTTAAAAGGTGCCCATTACAATCCATTAAGTGAAAAAGCATTGTCAGTTTTATTTTTAGAAATGCGCTAATGTATAGAGATGTCAAGAAATCATTTGGTAGTTTAAAGCTGTCTCTTCAAGTATTATGCTGAGCACATCTTTCTTTTCATTTAGTAGTATTTTTGACTTCTGTTATTATAAAGTATTTCTAAGTGTAGTAAGTTAAGAGTTGCTGTATTTACATGATGTGCTGGATATGTTGACTAGCTTCATTATAGTGATCATTTTTAAAAGTATATGAATCTCAAAACATGATGTATATATACCACTTTATTGATCAATTATATTCAATAATAAAAAGTAACAGAATATATTTTTGTTGCTCATATCCTCCTGTGTGAGTATGCTTTTAATTTGTAATTGAGTTGGTTTATCTCATTTACTTCTGTATTTTATTTTGACTTCCCCCAGCATTTTTGTAGGTTTTAATTATTTATTAATGGCCAGAGATAATAAAAAAGAACTTTTAGATGACAGTCAATGCCTTCTCATCCCTAGTACCTATTCTCCTATTACTTATGTTAACACTCTAGCACTTGATTGGCAGAGGTAAACATTATCTTGGAATATTTTCCATTTCATCTATTTCTCTTACCTAGCTCTTTGGTATCATTTGTAATTATTATTATTTTCTTTAATTTACTTGTCCTAACCCTATCCTGGAGACAATTTATATGTAGTACTTTGATACTCACAAAACTTTAATGAATATGCAATTTTCATTCTACATTTATAGAAGAGGAAATAAAATGTTAGGCTGGTAAAGTAATTTGACCAGAACTGCACAGATATAAAATGCCAGGGCCAAGGTCTACATTATTCAGGTCTACATGACTCAAATATGTACTACTCATACCAAATATATTTAAGACCCAAAGATATTACACATTGAAAACTTCCAGGACATGTAATCATATTTTATAATTATCTTCCATATTTCCCTGCTCATATTAATGACTATAACATTTGGAATCTCAATTCTGACATATTATGTCCACAGCCTTGTATATTACATTTCAATTTTCTGTATCTTGGTTTTATTATCTAACCTCTACTTTCTTTATATGATTGTTACAAATAGTACATTATTTAATATTTATTAACATTTATGCTGCATATGTAATATGAACTCCAATAATTGCAAAGTATTTAAAACTTAAAGTTTTGATTACTTTAATACTATATTTTCAAAAAGTTATTATCTCAATTTCCTCTTGCTTTTACAAAAGATTGTGAGGATTTTTGGGTTCTTCCTGTGACTACCTCCAATGATTAAAAAGTTCATAGAACAGTAAGCATTGCATGAAAACAAAGTTCTAACCATAATATATAAAAGTTTGAA
Organism: Heterocephalus glaber; assembly: GCF_000247695.1. The sequence continues at coordinate 1,428,799 of NW_004624810.1, forward strand.
AGGATAAAATAAAATATTAATGTAATAATTACTTGAAAGCCAATGACATTAAATGACATAAATGTGCATGTTAATGTATACATATGTCTGGGAAACATACTGTAGTTTGTATTGGAGATTTGATGCAATGTAAAATAAATCTCAATCCAAAATAGTTTTTTTAGGAAGGACTTAATTTCTTTTATCTTCTAATTCAGAAATTTAAAAGATAGTGTTTTGAAAAAAATTGGAGATGAGTCATTACACACTGTAAGCTCTCTTGCTGCCAGCATCAATAAAACAATAAGTCTTTGGCTTTGTGATCCCCAGGATCAGTCAGGGACATGAGCTTGATGCCCTTCTAAAAATTGATTACTGGAAATACTACAGAGTGAGCAACAAGATAAAGGGAGTAAAAAATTTGTCCCGACCTGATTTTTCTTGATTCCCTAAACCTTGAATAGTCCCATATAAAGGTCTGTATTTTGTGCACAAATCAAATCATTACTTTCACAAATTATTTCAGGTCCTTTATCTCTGACAAAAGTAGGGAAACAGACAAAATGAACCTCTTTGCCTAATTAATGTTAGTAAATGGGAGGGAAATGAAATGATACTTAAATGCATTTGATATATACTATATATAATATTAATAAAAACACTCTGCAGTGGTAAAAGAACCTACAGCATTCCTGTCAATGTTTTTTTCTCTTCTTTTCAAAATTAAATCAAATTCATCTAGCCAATAATGTATAACAGTCAGGATCGTTATGGTATAAATCTAAAATGTCTGCCAAACTTCATATATTTGAAGGTGACTGATTTAGGGGTATTGACTTGCCCTTAGGAGGTGGGGACTAGTTAGAAGCAGGTCACTGGGGGCATGACCTGAAAAGGTGTATCTCCCTCCTTGCCTAATTTCTTCTCACTGTGCTCCCTGGATGTCATAGGTTGAACACTTTTTATTCTGCCATGTCCCTCTGGCACCCTGTTTCTACCAGATCATGTGGTTTAGAAGCATTTGGAATTGATTGATAAAAAAAGTTTAGAGAAGCTGGCTGGAGAAACCATTAAATGCTGTAAATTGTGATAGGAGAGTCTAGTCAGAGATCATAAGAGCAGATTGCTGATAAGAGTACAGACAGTAAAGTCCAGCCTCAGGTAACTTCTGATAGGAAGAAGGATTCCACTGGCAGTTAGACTAGAGACTATGTATGTTACACCATGGCAGAAAATTTATCTTTGTTTTGCCCATGTCTTAAGTTTTTGCAGGAGACTGAGGTTAAGGGCAGTGGACTAATTATTCTGGTAGATGAATTTTCCAGGTAACTCAAAGTTCAGGCTTTAGCATAGTTACTACTGGCTGCTGTTAGACAAATTACAGTGACAATTAGGAGCATACAGTAGAGTTCAAAGACTAAATATCTGGAATTTTGCCAGAAAGGAAGCATCTGCAATATTGGCTCAAAGAAGAATATATTTGCTAAAAAGATTAACATTTAAAAGAAGCCAAATACTTTACATCAGCATGATAGGAAAAAAATGCCTGGAGCATATCTCAATAATCAAGAAAACCCACCATTCACTACTTCAAGTATGCAAAACTGTAAAGCCTGAATCCCCTACTGGAGAAAGGCTGCATAGGGAATTGGTTCACTGGGATTCCTTTCACAACGTTCAGCCACCCAGGCATGAAGACACCATTGGAATCATAGTGCAAGGGGCCACGCTTGTAGCTGACTTTGGCATCATTCTTGCTGTGCTGGCTTTTCAGGTATGCAGATTTCAAGAATCATGGGGTCAGCAACACTTCCACACAGATTTCATCAGGCAGCCCTGGGGGACAGGCTGTGTACTCTGTAGAGGGCAATGAGAATCTGTGAGAGTAAAGCTAAAGTGCAGTGGACACCTCAGGAAGTTGAAGATTCTAGGAGTGTGAAATTTCTGCTGAAGAAAGCCACAGGCTGTGAGCAGAGAGAGGCCATGAGGCCTCTCAGCTGAAATGCCACATGGTGATGACAGGGGAGCCCCAATGGAGCTCACATCTTGTCACCACCTCCTCTAGGTGGTGGGCATAGAACTATAGGATTTAGTATTTGCCCTGCTGGGTTTCAAGCTTGCCTTGTTCTAATTTATATCTATCTCTGTAATTGTCTCTTTTGTATTGGGAATGTTTGCCCTGTGCCATTGTACATTGGCGATTTTTAATTTTCTTCTTGATTTTTACAGGGGCTTATAGCTAAGCGTGTGTTTTGAGTCTCAGAGGAGAATTGGTACTTGAACTTTTCAACAATGGTGGAACTGTTAATACTCTACTGAATTTTAGAGATGGATTAAGTGCACTTTGCATAAAGAGATAGACACCCATCTTTTGCAGGCCAGGGGTACAATGTTATGTTTTAGATTCAAAATATCCCTTAAAACCCTCAAATATTTGGAAGGTGATCAGAACCTGAGGGTGCTGTACTCATCTGCAGATTAGTCCACAAATGAATTCATAGCAGACTTCCCCTTAGATGGTAAGGCCTGTTAGAGGTTGCTTGCTAAGGGCATGACCTAGAAGGGTATATGTCCCTCCCTGGCTGGTCCCTTCTAGTTTTCCTTCTTGCCTTCTGTGGATTGAGCATCATTTTCTCTGCCAATACCCTCTGTCATTCTGTTTCTATTTCACAATCAAGTTACCATGGATGGAAACCATGAACCCAGTAAGCCTCTTCTCTCTTTAATTTGGATGTCTCAGTGATGGGATAGCGACACAAAGACCTTGAACTATAAGAGAAGACCTTAAAACAACTGCAGCTGCTGAAAAGAATCAGTCTTATTTAGCATTGACACCTTCACAGATGTGACTCTATTGAGACAGGCTGTTCTGTGCTTACAAACTAAGTCTCATGGGAGTAAAACCAAAAGAAGGATACTAATCAAACAATCTGTTATAAAAAATTTATGAGTGATAAATTTAATATTAAATGGATTATAACTGACTAAAGTGAATTGGAAGACAGATTGCAATCACATATTTTAATTTACTTATATTTTTATTGTTCAGGAAATGCAATTTAAGGTGCCCTTTTAAACTTCAAATTGTAAAGAAAATTTTATCATGCCATTTTATATGTGCCAGAAATGGTATCTCTATTTCCAAGAATAAACTTACTGATTAAAAAACAAAAATTAAAAAAAAAGATTTTAAATTTCTTTCTATTTACCAGCTGGGTTCTATTTCTAACCCTAGAACATGAGAAGACCAGCAAAAATTTCTGGTAAGATCTTAGATTGTGTTATCCTGAGGGATCCCACAGAGTGAGTGGCCATGTAACACTTCCGGTCACACATGGCTTTGACTTCAGGCCTTCAGGACTAGGACTCTTGCTCTCTACCACTGCACACTGCCAGTTTCTCCAATTCCTCATCTGAACACGGTGACTTTTCCTACACAGTCAGTCTCATGGGTGTTTCAAATGTACCGTGCATCTTCCTAAGCCCTACTCTGATTCAGGCAGCTCCTTGGGCAGCTAGTGTTAAGAACATCTAAAATTTTTCCTGGGAATCATGATTCCTTTACTAATAATCTGTCAATTGTTCTCTCCATTAAGGCTTTACCCAATAACTGGCATCAGGAGCGTGAAAAAAAAAAGGGTAATAATAATAAACAAAAGCTACATGTGGGAACTGATCTTGGTGAAGAGAATACCCTGCCTGTCACCAGATGATGTTCAGTAGTACCAAAATAAGCAACTGAAAAATAATAGGAAAAAGTCTCAAATGTCACTCCACACAGGTTACTCTGTCTATGTCTCCGTGGGAATTCAATTACCAAGAATAATGTCTCATTTATTTGGTGCACCATATTTAGAGACAAACTATAAAAATGTTAAGCCATATTATTTTGTTATTGAAATCTAACTCATATTCCTTAAAATTCACTTTGTACAAGTGTATATAGTTCAGTAGTTTTTAGAATATACACAGGTTTTGCAATAAGCATCACTGTGTAGTTCCAGGAAATATTATCACCCTGATCTACTTGCTGTCTGTATGGATTTTCCTCTTCTAGATTTGTTAGATAAATGGAATTATGAAATGTGTTACCTTGTGTGTCAATTTGTTTTCAAGATTCATCCATGTTGAGAAAGTATCAGTACTTCACCCTTTTCATAGCTGAATAATAAGCATGGTATGGATATAAGCATTTTCACATTTATCAATTGATGAATAGTTGGGTTATTTACACCTTTTGAGTATTATTTCAGCTATTTTACTATTGTGAACATCTGTATGCATGATTTTGGGTGAACTTTTTAAAAATTTTGTTATTTGACATTTTACTGTGGTCAGCATTCTTTATATATTCAAGATATTTGACCTTATCAGATTGGGGTTGTAATTTTGCATTTCTTGATGGTGTTTTCTGAGGCACAAATTTCCATGTTTTCCATTAAAATTTCTTTAGCTATTTTTTTCTTTTGTGGTCTGTGCCTTTGATATCATAGCTAACAATTCACTTTCAAATCCAACACTACTAGGATTATTTGTTATTATTTGCTTATTTTACCTGTAATATTTTGATAGTTAACTCTTCTAATTAAGTCTTTAATTGATTTTTAATTATTTGCATTTGGTGTGAGGTAGAGGGCCCTCTCCATTCTTTGGATTTAGGTATCTAGTCATCAGGACACCATTTGTTGAAAAGACTACCCTCTTTTTTTGAATTACTTTGCTGCCCTGGTTGAGAATTAACTGACCATAAATGTGATGCCTTCTTTCCAGATTCAATCTATTCCATTGATCCCTGTCTATGTTTATACCAATACCCTGTGGTCTTGAACATCGTAGCTTTATAGTTTTTAAATTGGAAAGAGACTCCTCTAACCTGTTGTTTTTCAATAATTTCTTCTGTATTTTGTCGTATGCATTTCCACATGAATTTTAAGATCATCAGGTCAGTTTAGGCAAGAAAAGCAGCTGGAATTTTTATAGGAACTTGTTGAATCAATTATGAGAACATGACATCTAAACAGAAGTATTTAAACCTATAAAAATACATTTCTTCCCATTGTTTCCATTCTTAAGATTTACTAAGTTATAATAACAGAAAATTATGCACATTTAATGAATGCATATTGATAAATTTTGACATATAAGGGGTGATCAAAAATATAATGAATGCTTAATTTTTGTATTTTTTTACTTTTATTTTTTTGGTACTGAGGATCGAACTCGGGACCTTGTGTTTGCGAGGCAAGTGGCGGAACCACTGAGCTAAATCCTCAGCTTGTGAATGTTTAATTTAAAAAATTTATCACAGTGAAAAACACATTGATACTAATGCCCCTCAAAATAGTCCCTCTTACTTCAAATACACTTATTCCCTTGTTCTTGCCACTTTCTGAAGCTGTTCTGGAAGTTCTCTTGTGTATTTTCACAGTGTGATAAAAAATTCAGTGAATACTATTGCCAAGCTCAATCCAACAGAAAGGCAGCCCATAAAAATATTACAATACATCCTTATCGACCTTATTCACAAGATCTGGCACTGTACAACTTCCAGCTCTTTCCCAAAGTCAAAATGACCATAAAGGCTACACATTTTTAATTGATTCAGGACATTGAGGCAGCCACAACAGTAGAACTAAAGACACTCACAAAGAAGACTCCCAGAACTAAAACTCAAAGATTGTCCACAACATCAATTGTTATTTTTCCATTGTGGGAGAGTGCTGGCATTGAGTAGTTGTTCAAAAAGTGTTTTTGAATGAAAAAATGAGTGAATAAAAATAAAAAATACAAATTTTCCTGCTCCAGCGAATGGGCTAAACATGGTTGAAAATATTAGTTGAGGGTTGCTCTTGTATTTAGAATATAATCATGTGCCACATTTCCAAGCCCAGACTGGAAGTTTTCCTAGAAATATACACATCCTTCACCTGCAGGGTCCAAACAGTCTCCATGTCCTGCACAACTCAGCTTCATCCTAATCCTTCTCCCAGAGCAGCTACTGAATGGCTGGTAACAAGCACAGATAGAGCTGTAAAGGTGCACTCCACAGATTTTTTGTTTCATGAAATAATTTATAACTGCATATTAGATAAATGACTTGTGCATTTCATCTCCCCACCCCCAAAAGAACAATATTAATCAGAAGTCAATTTGCAGCCATGTTGCCAAGCATAATATACGGTAACTTTCTCTATATTTTTCTCTCCCAAGTTTATTGTAGGATTTTACTGATATTTTCACTATTGAATTTGTCTGCCATAACTTGCCTGATTATTTTTTTTAAGATTCACTCCAAACCTAAGATTAACATTCATCAAATAACTATATATTTGAATTAATTTATCTTCTTTTGGAAAGAAACAGTTGTGTTTTTATGGGTATTAGCCTATACAGCTATGAATAATTCTAGCCTAATATTTTGCAATGAAATGTTTCTGTGAGTTTAGTGAAAATTTCTGGATGACTATGATGGATTTTTTATTATTAAATTGTACATTATAATATAATGATTCCATAATTTATTTTTAAGGTGTTTTATATGGATATAGATGATAGTTTGGTTAGATTTTTTTGTTTTTTTTTTCCTGAGTAACTAAGACGAATACCACTGCTGGCACTGAATTCCTGAAGTGTTTATATTCTTGAAAGCAGAATTTTTATGTAGAACTTTCAAACACATATTACATTGACAATTTTCTTTTTGTTTTTAGTATAAAAATTTGATTTTTAATATTGGTCAAATAGTAAACACAATATTTCATGTGAGAAATACATTATTAAATGTTAAAGTTTCTGGAATTTGTAATAGGCCTCAAAAATTATTCCTACTTTTCCCCAAAATAAGTTTTAAAAAATTTATTTAATCCAAAATTTCATACAGATAGATCTGGTGACAGATTATATTGATATACATTAAATATTTTATCTTCATCTTTTATCTTCCTATCTACATCTCTATTCTTGATGTTTGTTGATAATGCTGCCATCCTTTTGGTTACAAAAATCAAAATTTTAAAGTCCTTTTGGAAATTTCACTCATTCTGTGAACTTTATGTAACCAAATGCTAATTTCTGACACTTCCACTGCTTCACCTTCTTTTAATCTCAATCTCTTTATTTCCATTTGTTACTACATCAGCACTCCAAGCCTCAAATAATTTTTACCTACATTAATGGCAATGTTTCTCTGATTAAATACTATACTTTCTTTTGGTTATATAGATGTTTTCTTCATAAATCACATCTATAATCAAATGATCATACACAAGCTAAAATACCATATGATTCCTCTCATGTGAGCAACCCAAAGAACAAATAAAGAGCAAAATAAATTATTGATAAAAGAAAACAGGGAGATAGATCTTTTGCAAGTGGGAATGGGACCCTGAGACCAAAGCTGGAGGAAAAGGAAAGAGGAAGTAAAAAGAGTTAAGATGTGTCATGTACCTGTACCATCCACAATGAATGTAATCATTATATGTTGTGAACATGACCTAAAACAATAACAATAATAATGAATATAGGGAAAGGGGATCTAGAGATGGAGGGAAGAAGGTTAAGGAGGGAAAGGCAATTAAAAGAATCAAGATATATTAAGTACATCTACAAACTCCGTAAGATGAATATAAGCATGTACCACAAGCATGTACTAATAAAATAAAAAGAAAAATACTTAGTAACAAATAATGTCTATAAAGATACAATTGTAAAAAACAAAAATGGACAATTATTCTGCATAACATGTAAAAATGGAGTTTTCAAATCACTTAATATATTCCAAAGCTTAATTCCAACACATGTTTCATGGTTCAGTCTTAAAAATTACATTTATTGGATGTTTTAATCTAATTAAAATGTTTAAGAAAATATAAAATTAAAAAAGTATAATTAAAAAATTACCTTTATTTATAATTCTGTTATATAAGGATACTATACCTAATGCACATATCAAATATATTTGTATGAATTATATGTAAAAAATAACTCCATGAGTTTGCACAACTTTGATGCTTTTCTCATTCATATTACATCATTTTACATAGCATGATTTTAATTTAAAAAATCAGTCTATCTAATTATAAATAACAAAATTATATATTTTTTATTTATTCATTCACGTTAAGTCAATAATTATAAATATTTATTACATACCATAGACTGTTTTGTTTCTATATTAGCTTTATTTTAAAATTCACACTTTCCAAAAATTATATTTTATGCTGTTTTATTGCCAAGTGAAAAAAACGTGTTGACTCAATTTTGAATTGTGAATACTTTTACATTGACTTTTTGTGTCTTGAGTTACTAAATTTTTTCAGTATTTGAATATTTCAGCTTTCATAATAGTGGTCAATGTAATATTTTGATATTTAATATTTGATATGTAATATTAATTTAATCTAAAATTTAATAATTTGATATATAATATTTGGTAATATTTCTTGCAATAGAGCAAATAAGGTTTTCATTTACTATGCTCCCTTATATTAGTTTTTTTTCACCTGTGTAATTAAACAAAGTCTTATTGGTATGTCCAAAACTGTTGGAGTTAAGCAATGAACATTAAACTGTGTATTGGTAATGCTCATTGTGTTGTGTTACATTGAAGAATCTAAAGTCCTATGTGAAATGTCTTTTTTGTGCATATACAATTGTATATGTTTGTCTATTATCTTTGCTTTGTTTTATCTTTATTTTTATTTTTAAGTTCTGTGTTATATTTTTTCCTTATAATTTAAAAACTTCATAAGAAGTGTTTTTTCATGGATCAATTTTAGTTAACTTTATATGAATCACCAAGAAGTTTCAATTTTCTCTACCTCTTTCATTGTTTCTTTTTCTTTGTTTCCTTTCCTTTGCTCCAGATAAAATATTCAACATTTCCCTTTACAAACTAACTCATAGGTATTTAGTATTCAATATGTGAGTGATATTCTAAGTATGACATGCTTTTGTATATAATATAAAGTGGACTGTGGTTTCTTATTTTCTGTTGCCTTCTATGTTAATGAATTATTAAATGCAACTAAGACCATATTTTGTATATGCATTTTATGTAAGTTTAAGCTTTTTATTCAAATAAAATATAGCTATATATCTTTTTATTCAAGTGGTAGAGATTTTCGAAACAGGTTTATATATGAAAATATTTTCTAATTACAGTGTTACAGCAGGGAAAACAGGAAACTTAATATACAATGGGACTTTCTGCTTAAATAACTAAGAAACAGTAAACTCAACTGACACTTTTGAATAATACCAGTACCAAACTATTATAATATAATACTTGACAAGAAAGTGTACAAATTTGGAAATTGCCCTGTAAGGTCTAATGGTAACTCTGGCATTGTTATTTATTGTTATTGACTGCTATTTGCTTATCCAAGTATATTTGGATTTCAATTTTTTCATCTTTAAAATGAGAATGAAAGATGTTATTCAGGATTTCAAAAGTTAACAATGAACCAAGCAGTGCCTAGTTTTTCTTAGTACATGTTTATAACAATGTTGTTCAACTTTTCTCTGGTTAAATTGCTTGCCTTTTAATTTGGAGAGGAAAGAAGGGAAAAGAAAATATTTCTTGTAATTTTGATTTGGTCTTCCTATTACTTTCAATCAATATGTTTTCTAATATCTACTATGGAGACATGACATATTTTTCCTAATAATATTAGTGCATTGAGTTTTAAAATTTCATTTACCCTGTATATGTGATTTTAACTGCTGTACATCTCTATTTTTTTTCATTTTAAGTATAAAGTTGGCTTCATTTTTTTACCCTAAATTGCCTTAGAATATTATCAAATATATTTATGACTTTTGTGAAAAATATTTTTTAAAAATTAAATGAAGAAAATATAGTTATTATAAAGAGCCTGTAAAGCTTTAGACTAGAGAAATGTTATACTTCTAAAATTTGAATTTGTCTATTCAGTTATTTTGCAAAAGTTTCTATAGGTATGTGTTTCACAGTCCCTGTTTTGAAACTTGAATGTTTCATCTCATAAGCGAAACATTAAACAAATAATATTTTTGGAATTTTATTTTTTAATTAAAAAGTACCACCTGCCTTAGTTAAGTGTAGATATGCTCTTTTCTCTAAATAATGATCTAGTAAAGATACTGTCACATGCTACATGTAAAATTATTGAGTTTTTATCAGAAATATTGTCTAACAGGCCAGGATCTTAAAGAAAATTGGGCAAGAATCTATAATTTTATATACTGAGAGATTTTATTACCAAATTAAGAGTAAACATAAAAATTTAAAACATAACTAGTAAACATCAATTTTCTATAAATGAAACATAAAATAAAAGTTAAAGCTAAAAAACATGGCAAACAGTCTTTAAGGACACAAAACTTTATCAAATTTGTTTACTTTGGTTGTTTCATTAAAAGTGGTATAAAAATAACAGGACGTGCTATGTGCTGGCATTAAAATCTGCTGTTTTCTACTCTTAATGAATCTGAATTTCTCCTGTATTCAGAGTGTTCAGCTAGACTTCAGGAATTATTGTAGATATGGAAATCTAAGGATTGACAGCCTGACACTATTTTCTGATTCAATTTTAGATCTGAGTTGATGGCTCTACTACTGGAGCAACCACCTCAGGGCAGAGAAGGCCCTTTCTGTCCAAAGTTTCCAAAAGCTTAGAGAAAAGGTACTGACCTGACATGTTCAGAAAAAGGAGATTTCCTCATCTTTCCAACTCAGACTACAGTGTCCCTGTAAATCATCAATAGATTATATTAGTATAACTTTATTTTTATTTATAGTTCTTTTTATGACAGAATTAAACTATGATGAGGTTATAAGATTGCTGAAGATTGATCCAAAATGCTTTTATAAAACTGATTTTTCATGTGATTTCATTGCATGGTGTAATTTCCATTGATTATGTATAAAAATTCTTAAAATTGATACAAAGTGCAACATATGAAGGGGAAAAAATGCACAGCATTGCTAATATTTTCAATACATGCTTAAATTGGGACTAACTACAATCTTAAAAATATTCTCTGAAAAACTGAAAAATACATGCATTTCTAAAAGACTAGTGAATAAAAATAATAAAGAAAATAAAACTATTCAGAAAGTCAAAGAAATTAATTTGGATAAAAGGTCACAATATATAGACAAAATCCCACTCCAAAATGTACCATCTTCTCTCATTCACCAAAACAAAAGAATAAAATGATCATGCTTTAATAAAGAGCTTAAGTAATCTTAAATACTAAACAGAAGAAAGTAGAAGAAAATCCAAATAAAAACCTGCAAAGAAAGTTATAGTGAAATAAATTTGAAATAAGTAAAAATAGAGAAATAAAATAAAAATTCTGGTTTTCAAACAATTGAATAAAATATAACATCTTGGTAAAATTTTAAGAAATTATTCAGATGTAATTCACACACCATACAATATTCTCATTTAAAGTATAAAAAATTACTTTAAGTATGTTTATGTCTGTGTAAAGATTAGCTCAGACTACTTTCAGAGCATTTGTATCCTGTGCAAAGGAAACTCCATGCCAGTTAACAGTGATTTCCCTGTCAAACTTCATCTTCATGCCAAGGATATCACTAATCCAATTTCTGTCTACAAACTTACCTAATGTAGACACCTGGTATAAATGAGATCATAAAATATGCAGTCTTTTGTGAGTGTATTTTTCACTTACATGCATTTAAAGATTATCTGGTAATATGATTTTTCTTCCTTATGCCTAATTAATATACTAGTTTGATTTTGAACTGATTGTGTACACTTAAACTACTTAGGTGTAGTATATATTAACGTTTGTAATTTCTTGAGAATCAATTTGCCAATATCTGGTTGAGGATTTTTGCATCAATGGTCAAGAGAGATTGATATCAGTCTCTAATTTCCCTTTCTTCTTATGTGTGGTCTGGTTTGGTATTAGAGCAATGATTGTCTGATAAAATGAATTGCAAGTATTCACTTGGCTTCTGTTTTTTTGGAAGAGATAGTAAAGAATATATATATTTAAACATATAGTCACCTATAGACCCATATTTATTTGTGTTTCCTATTTTGAAACTGGTACTTGATAGAATTTCTTTAATTGGATTTTTGAAAAGATTGTTATTTTACTCCTCCTGTGAATTTTAATGGAATCTCTCTTGAAGGAATTTATTTTCAACCAGATTATCAAACTGTGGTTATAGGGTGCTTTGAACTATTCCTTTATTATTCTTTTTATATCAGTGGACCGATAGGCATTGTCTCTTTCCTTCCTGGTATTGTCAAGTTTTGTTTCTTCTCTGTTCTCTTAGTTAACCTGACTAGCTTATTGATTTTATTCCATTTTTCTAAGGACTAGCTTCTGATTTTAGTGATTTTTCTTTGTATATTTCCTCTTTTCATGTGGTTGATTTTTTCTTTACTTACTATTATTTATTTTCTTCTTTTTACTTTGGATTTACTTTTTTCTTTTATAGTGTCCTTAATGGAAGACAAGGCATTCAACTCTGACTTTTCTTCACTCTAGTATGCATTTAGTGAAATAAATTTCTCCTTGTGCACTACTTTCACTGAATCTCACACAATTTGGTAAGTTGAATTTTCATTTTTATTTAGTACAAATTATTTGTAATTTCCCTTGAAGACTCCAATCATGTTGTAGTTATCTACTTATCCTTGAAGGTTTTGTAGTTCTGAAAGTACTATTAGTTTTAATGTTGTATTGTTGCATGTTTACTTATTAAGAACTTTTTGTGTTGTTAGAGAATGAATCCTTTTATTTTTATGCATGATTTTTAAAATGTATTTTGTTTTCTTTGTTTTTCAGTTTTCTAGAGCATACATTATATGTTTTAACTACCTCGAATCTACTCTAAATTTTATAAAATCTTAGTTCTGCTAAACTACAGAAACTCAATCTACCTGACTTGTGAGTGTGTGTGTGTATGTGCGTGTGTGTGCATGGATGTATGTGGTATTATTGTCACACATATTATGTCTATTTGAGCTATAAATTCAAAAGCATATTATTTCATATAAATATGTTTTTAAAGTACATGAAGGAAAATAATTTAGAAAAGTAACTTGGTTAAGTGTGACCTCATTAATTTAGTGGATTTTTAAAAATTTTCAACATTCATTCAGAATTTGTCTTTCTACTATCTTTTCACCTTTGGTGTTTCTGAATAAAAGTAACTATTATTATTATTGAGCTTCATTTGTATGTAAAGATTGATTTTTTTATTGCTACTTTCACAGATTTTTCCTTGTTTGGGTTTCAGATGTTTGATCATGTTGTGTTTGAGTGTGGATTTCTTGGTTTTTTTTATTTGAAGTTACTTGGTGTTCTGGTTGTGTAATAGTTTGGGTTGTGTAGAATAAAGTTTTTCATCAAGTTTGATAAATTATCTGTCATTCCTTCAATATTTGTCTATAACTCTTCTTCAACACTTCCATTATACAATTTGTATACAGTAATTCTCCACAGTAGTGTACTGCTTACTTTATTCTCCCGTATCATTTCTCTCTGTGGTTTAACAGATTATGTAATCTTTGTTCATATGTGTTCAAATACAATGATCCTTTCTTCTGTCAGTTGAAACTTACTATTGAGTACCTGTGGTGAATAGCAATTTTGAAATCTGGCATTTCCACTTAACATTTTAGAATAATTTTATGTCTTTGCTTATAACCTTTATTTGACTAGACATTGCCATCATACCATTTCCTGAGGTTCTTTTCATTCTTTGTTCATAGTGGTAATAACCACATTGGATTTTCTGCCTAATAAAGTCTATATCTTGGTCTTTTCAAAAGTGGTTTCTATTATCTAATTTTCCTCTATGTAGCAGACATTTTAGAAAATAATTTTTAGCATCTATGCATGCTAGTCCCTTCACCAAAGTGGCTGATGTTTGTTTCCTTATTTATTTAATGTCTTAGCTGAATTATTTTTGCAAACTATTTTTTCAATGTGCACATTTTTAGTTTCTTGTTCCAGTTTTCTCACCTTCAATTTTACCTCTTGGCCTGGGTATCTACATGTTGTCACTGTATCATCATAGACCACTCATTGTTCAAAGATTGTGCTCAGATAATTTAACATATTATATTTTATCTTTTGCTGTTAGATGAGTGTTATTTTTGAGCTTGCTGTTATCATTTAGTGTTTCCTCTTTTTTTTTCTTCAGCTGTGTTTGCTTTGTCTATTTATTTTTTTAATTTATTTGTAGATCATAGAGAAAAATATAAAAATTGTGCATACTGGTGAAGTACCATGTAATATTTCAATGCATGCACACATTACATAATGTTTAAATCAGGATAAATACAATTATCTGCTGAAACATTTTTCTTCATGCTAAAAATTCCAAATCCTTTCATCTAGCATTTTCTAATTACACTACAATGATGTTATCTATCATCACCCTACTTTGCAACAGTACAACAAAACTTCTTGTTTCTATCTAACTTCAGCTTATTTCCATTGTTTAACATTTCCACGTTCTTCCCCTAGCCTTCCACTCTTCTGTTCTCAATTTCTATGAAACCAATTTATTTTATATTCTACATATGGGTGATGATATGGGTTGAATCAAAAGTGTCTCCCAAAAGGCTCTGGAAAGTGACTAGATCCTGGAGTACTAACTGCATTAATGAGTTTACCCATTGCTGATTTCAGAGCTGAATGTGCTGTTAGAAGGTGGGGCCTGGTTGGAGGGAACAGCTCACATGGAATTTGCTTGGGAAAAGTAAGTCTTGCCTCTGGTGCTCTTCCTGCTTTCTTTGCCTTTTGGATGCCACGAAGTTAGAAGTTTTCTTCTGCCACACCCTGTTGCCATGAGGTTTGTGCCTTGGAGCTGGCAGACTATGAACAGAAATCCCTGAAACCATGAGGCAACATAGACTTTTTTCATACTTTAAATTGTATGTTAGATATTTTTGTCTCAACAACAGAGCAGTGACTAATGCAAGTGGAATGATTCAGCACTTTTTCTGTGCCTGGTTTATTTCACTCAATGTAATGATCTACAGTTATACCCATGTTGTCATGACTGACAAAATGTCATTAATTTTTTTCAGTAAATAATCCATTGTGTATATGTAGCACTTTTTCTTCACTCATTCTTCAGTTGAAAGGCAAACATTAGGTTCTTTACATTTCTCTGCTATTGTGAATAGTGGTACAAAGAACATGGGAGTGAGGATGTATCTTCAAAATACTGTTTTCATTTCCTTTCTATGTATACCTAGTTGGGGTATTGCTGGCAGTTCAACATTTAATTTTGTGAGGAACCTGCATACAGTTTCCCATAATGTCAGTGCTAATTTTCGTATCTTCCGTTTCTTTTTAGTTTTCCTAATTTGGAGGTCTAATTTCTGATTGCTACTGAAAGGGCACAACCTTGGGATTGCACACAGACATTCAAGTAAACCAAGAATGATTATGATATTATCTGAAAATTTGACTTTCCTGGAGCTACTCCTAAATCAGAGTAGCTATTACTCATTTATTATTATATGGTCAGATGATATATTTTATGCTTCTTGTGCTATGAAGTTCTAACTTTGTCTGGATTTCTCAGCATGTAGATTTGGAGGAGTTAAGAACAACCTTCCTTAAAAAGGGAAAAGAAAAAAATATGAGAAAAGGAAAAAAATGGAAACAAAGTCTTTGCAAATAGGGAAGGGTGGAGGTGGTGAAGGGAGGGCAGGGGAAGGGGAAAAAAAAAGAACCAAGATACTCATGTAAAGGCACAGGATCCAAATGATGAATATAAGTGCATTTTATACCTAAAATGTACCAATAAACTTAATGGAAAAAAAGAACAGCCTTCCTTAAAGTTGCCAGAAAAGCCCTTCAAATTCTCATTAAGAAACAAAATACATACTTTTATTCATTAACCAATTCTTAATGAAGCTAATGAGTTTTCCTTTGCCCCACACAGGTCCCAATTATATCTTTGTCAAAAATCAGTATAATTAAATGAGGCACTATTATATGTTTGACAAATATGTTATAATAAACACATTATCCACAACAAAGTTCCATCATTTCTGCAAGATATCAAATATTTCCTAAAAGAAAAAGACTTTTATTACTACAAAGAATAAAAATAATCTAATGTTGCTATACACTAGTACTTTATAAGAATAATATTAAGAAAAACTCATACTGTGTATCTTTTTATTTTTCCTTATTTTGTAGAAATTTTTATCCTACTGGCATAGCATATTCCATTTTTAACAATTAATGTATTCTAACTTGAATTTTATATCTACTAAATTGTTCTGAAAGTGTTTATCTATTACCATTAATTAATTCATTCATGAAAGCAAGCAATAGAGAGCACCAGATTCTATTGTAATTCATGGAGGGGCACAAATTGTACAGCACAGAAATATTCAACTACATGTAAGTTTCATTCTATTGATATATAAGAAAGAAAAGAACAGACCCACAGCAGTGAGAAGCACAGCTGTCCCCAGTACCAATGAGGAGCCTTTCCAACCATGATACCACTGACCACAGCACCTACAAGGTGAGCAGTGAGGGCTCACCCCTCCCACCCACCCCCATTGATATGAGAAGACACATAAACAAGCCTCAAAACCAGACTTTCAGATCACCTATAGCAACCCCAAAGGGAAACGAGATGGAACACTGATACTCAACCACCTGGACAAAAGAGGATCTGGAAAAAATGAAATCAGAAATAATTTCTCAGATAACAGCAGAGATTGTGCCCATAGTGCAAGACATGATTAATAAATGTAGAGAGGACACAGATAAATAAATAGAGGAGCTGAGGAACATGATGGAATCACAACATAGGAAATAAATGGAATCCATAAAACAGATGCAAAGAGATTTCTAGAAGATTATAAACTCCATTGAAAGTTTACACAGCAGAATGAGCCAATGTGAGCACAGAATTTCAGATATAGAAGATAAGATTGCAATTAGTGACCAGGAAAAGAAAAATTGCTTTAAAATAGTAAAGGACCATGAGAAAGCAATCTAGCAGCTGCTAGATGATGCAAATTAGAAAAACATAAGACTGATTGAATTCAATGAAGAAACAGGACAGAGTGCAGATGACATAAAAAATCTGTTCACAGAAGTGATGGCAGAAAACTTCCCAAGCAGAGGAAAAGAACTTGACATACAGATAAGTGAGGCATATAGGAATCCAACTAGTCATGATAAAAAACAATCTACACATAGGCATATAATAGTTAAGGTTCCAGAAACCCAACAGAAGAACAAAATTCTACAAGCAATTAGAAAAAAGAAACAGATCATATACAAAGGAAACCCCATCAGAATCAGAGCAGACTTCTCAATGGAAACCCTGAAGGCAAGAAGTGTTTGGAGTGATGTATTCTGAGCCCTAAAGGAAAACAACCTCCAACCCAGATTGATGTACCCTGCAAAACTATCTTTCAAAATTGATGGAGAAATAAGATACCTTCATAACAAATAGCAAACTTAGGAACTTCATGAAAACCAAACCAGCATTCCAAAAATATTTTGACAATATCCTAGGAAAAGACAATGAGCATCACAACACTAGGAAGCCCACCAGAATGAATCCATCACACATGACAAGAAATTAAATGCAAAAGGGGAGAATCCAAAAAAAGAAAAAGTCATGACAATGATAGCTCAATATATATCAGTTATAACCATGAATGTTAATGGTTTCAGTTCACCAATCAAAAGAAATAGACTGGCAGAATGCGTCAAGAAGCAAGATCCAACAACATGCTGCATACAAGACACAATTACTTCAAACAAAAACTCATAGGCTCTTAAGTTAAAGGGTGAAAAACAATCCTGCATGTGACAGGAACCCAAAAAATAGCAGGAGTAGCTATCCTCTTTGCAGATCAAGTGGATTTCAAACCAACACTCATTAAGAGAGACAAAAAAGGGCACTGCACCCTTGTAAAGGGAACAATCCAAGGGGAAGAGATGACAATCATAAATATATATGCACCAAATGCTAGTGTGCCCAACTATATAAAACAAATACTAATGGACAGGAAAAATCAAATAAGTGCTAATACAATAGTAGTGAGGGAACTCAATACCCCACTGACACAAATAGATAGATCAACTAGACCAAAAATAAGCAAAGAAATACTAGAACTGAATCAAACTCTTGAACAAATGGACTTAATAGATGTTTACAAAATGTTCCACCCGACAAAATCAGAAAACACATTATTTTCAGCTGAACATGGATCATTCTCCAAAATAGATCGCATACTTGTTCATAGAACACTTTTAAGTAAGTGCAAAGGAACTGAAGTTATCCCCTGTATATTATCAGACCATAGTGCGATGAAATTGGAGAACAATACCAAAAGAAACCACAAGAATGTCAGAAAAATATGGAAATTGAACAACACTTTTCTGAGTAACCAATGGATCACAGAGGAAATTAAAGAAGAAATCAGACAGTTCCTACAATTAATTTACAATTGCAATACAACATATCAGAATTTATGGGACACAGTGAAAGCAGTCTTATGAGGGAAATTCATAGCAGTGAATACTCATATTGGCAAAAGAGAGCAAGCCCAATTAAACAGCCTGATGCTGAACCTTAAGCTTCTAGAAAAAGAAGAGCAGGACAAACCAAAAGCTCATACAAGGGAGGAAATTATAAATATCAGAGCAGAAATCAATGCAATGGAGACTAAGAGAACAATACAAAAAAATCAATGAAGCCAAGAGATGGTTCTTAGAAATAATGCACAAAATTGACAAATGCTTAGCCAACCTTATCAGAAAAAGGAAAGAAGAATCCCAAATCCATGCAATTAGGAATAAAAAGGATGAAATTACAATGGACTGAGGAAAAATCCAGAGAATCAATACCTACTTCGAGAAGCTATACGCCAATAAGATGAAAATCACAGAAGAAATAGACATATTCCAGATAAGTAGGAATTACCCCAGTTGAACCAAGAAGATATAAAAATTCTAAACAACCCATCATCAATCAATGAAATTGAAAACATAATTAAAAACTTAGCAACTAAGAAAAGTCCAGGTCCTAATGGCTTCACTGCTGAGTTCTACAAGATATTTAGGGAGGAACTACTGCCACTACTGTATAAACTCTTCCATAAAATTAAAAGGGTAGCAATATTCCCAAATTCATTCCTGGAAGCAAGCATAACCTTGATCCCCAAAGCAGAAAAATACCCAACGGAAAATGAGAACTGTAGACCAGTCTCACTAATGAACACAGATGCAAAAATCCTTAATAAGGTACTGACAAACAGAATGCAGAAAATCATCCAGAAGATCATACACCCTGACCAAGTGGGATTCATCCCTGAGATGCAGAGATGGTTCAACATATGCAAATCATTAAATGTAATACATTGTATCAATAGAGCCAAGGAAAAAATCCATATGATCGCCTCAATAGATGCAGAAAAAACATTTGACAAAATCCAACATGCATTTATGATAAAAACCCTATAAAATTTTTGAATTGATGGTCTCTAACTCAGTCTGATAAAAGCCATCTATGAAAAATCAACAGCCAACATCATATTAAATGGTCAAAAACTGAAATCTTTCACACTTAAACCAAAACAAGACAAGGATGCCCACTATCACCATTCCTATTCAATATAGTTTTAGAAACATTATCCATGGCAATTAGACAAGGGAAAGAAATAAAAGGAATAAAGATAGGAAATGAGTACGTCAAATTGTCATTACATGCAGATGACATTATACTCTATATAGAAGACCACAAGAACACCACCAAAAATCTTCTAGACTTAATAACAAAATTCACTAAAGTAGCTGATGCAAGGTCAACATACAAAACTCAATAGCTTTCCTCTACATGAGCAACAGAGTCAGAGAGAGAAATAGGGCAAACAATTCCTTTCACAGTAGCATCCAAAACACTGAAATACCTAGGAATTATCCCAAC
>NW_004624810.1:1451654-1473038 GCF_000247695.1 Heterocephalus glaber
TTTATGGACTAAATATCCAATCTCCTGACAATCAATGCTAAAATACTTTATATAGATATTTATAGAAGTGTTCATATCTAAATATGCATGTATATATATACTGTGTAAGCACATATAATTGCATGCACATGTACATATATATATTTTTCTCAAATTTTTGTGTCTATATAAAAAATTATTTTCCTAATCTTATAATTATTTTCTTTAGGATGCATAATTTCCTAGGTTATATTTTAGGTTTATATATTGCAGATTTCTTTTCCAATCTTTGCTACATGTTCATGTTTGCACTATCTCTTTTATTTATTTATATATTTGTGCATTATTTATTTATTTTAGTGCCAACATTAAATTACTCTGGTCCCTGTCTTTCATTTCAGCTGCTTCAGCTCCTTGGAGTTATGTTTTCTATTTTCATTCCTTTTAGATTTGACGTCTCACATCTGCTTTATTAGTTCTCATGCCATTGCTTTTATTTCCAAGCTCTTCTTTATCATTAAGCGTTTAAGTGATGAGCAATATCTATAGTTATAGAGCTTTGCTAGCTTTTAGTAAACCATGAATCTTAAATGAGCTCTTTTTCTTATAGAATAACATACGGCTTTTAAACATGAACTTCTTCAGCCCATTCTGTTGTCTGCCTCTGATCTAAAATGTCTTTCTGAAATCAAGCATAGACATTGTATTTACTCCAGTTTCACAATTCTATAATGTCTATACATCATTGTATAAAGAATTGTACTTAAAAATTTAAAATACATTTTACTGGAGACCAATGTTTAAACATATACCTCTTAAAATTATTAATAAAGGTATCAAAAATCTATATTTTCATCTTGCATAAATAGGCTCCCAATGATTTAATAATTTATTTTCTATGACAAGTTATCATAGTGTTTCTTCACCTCTTTTTCTCCTTCTTTTGGTTCAGATTATATAAATAAGTTCAGATTACTTCAGTCCACATCACTAATTCTTCCCAGTGCAATATGAAAATAAAAGTAAACAGGATAAATAACTCACAATATATTTCATAATTTTTCTCTTTAGGTTTAATTTAGAATAATACAATAACTACTAAAGATAAAATAATATAAGTATAAAATAAAAAAGTACAAGAAAATATTTTAATGGCACGGGATCCTATTTACCTTTTATCATATAATAATAGTATAATCCATATTTTATACTATACTAGTATTCATATATGTTCAATTAATTGATACTTAAAAGCATATAAATAAGTAAATTCCTCATACATTTGTGCATTATATTTTATTTTTTGAAGAGTCATAAGTCCATAATCATACTAAAGTTATAATGAATAGAAAGATATATTTATGCAATTATGTTAGTACATATAAAAGGGGTCTTATACAATGTTTTACTGCCCACTCACAATTTTTTTTTAAATGTTGGTATTTTTCTTAGGTGCTCAAAAAAAAGACATGGAATATTTCCTCTAACACAGGAAATTGGCATTAGATTTTTTTTGTAAAATATCATAGTGAAGCAGACAGCATAAGATTGTCATTATAACAAAAACCTATTATTTTAATAAATACATGAACTACTTCATGTATTAATTACATTATTTATTTATGTGTAAGTTTATAGACCATTTGCACATTAATGACCTCTATGGCCAGGTAGACCAAAACAAACAAGTAAAATAAACCTATCAGTGAAATTAGACTATATCATCTGCAATATACTTAAGAACCAAAAAGTATATCAGGCACTATATTGTCTGATATTCATAGTCTTTGGTTGTTAAAAAAAATGTTATTCCTACAGCAGGAACCTTTGAATTTACTACAATTTATAATTCAATTTACCAGTGTCTAAGAGCTACTACTCTAAATCTAATTATTTCATCTGAACATGAATAGGTGTTTGTTATCATGACTTATTCACTTTAACATATTATTGAAAAAATTTTTCCTCATAAAATGGATTCTATTTTTGCTTGGAATTATATTTTTCAAGTGTTGAATTATGGAGAAAACATATTTGGGGCAATGTAACTTTAAAGTGAAATGAATTTTAATAGTGATAGAGGTAATTACTAATGTTTGTTTATTATAATGAATATTAACTTTAATTATAATATTCACATTTTGGATTATTCATGAAGATATAAAATTTAGGGGCTCAAAAAAGAATTAGAGATCATGCTTTTGAATAAGCTATTTAATCCCAGGTATTCTATCTCAGTGGGGGAGTATCCCAAAATTTCAGTGCTAGTACAAAATCAATGAATGAGATAATTTCTGAGAAACAGGACAAATATTATTAAGCCAAATATTATTTAATGTGTTTTCATATATGTTATACTATGATATACTATATATCAGGGGGGATTTCCAACCACCTGACTGAGGGTACAGCAGAGGATGAAAGAATACACGAGACAAAGGGTTGTATACACTGGGGGGCGGGGACTTGATCTTAACTCTTCTGGCTAAAACCATGAGGTCAGACTTGTCAGTATTTATTGATTACACAACATAGCAGGGGGTGTAAAGGCAAATGTAGGGAACAGCAGGACTAAGGCACTAATAAGTCAGGCTTGTAAAAAGATAAGGAAGGATTGCATTCCTGCAAAGGGTAGGTCGTAGTTCACAAGTTCCCCATGTTATCTTTAGCTAACCTTTGGTCTGGAAGAGCAGCTGCAAGAGTCATAAATTCTCAGTTGTAGTTGCCACCTTGCTTTTAGAGACTTCACAGTATCATCGATCGTTGAGATCTCAGTGGTGACCGTTGGCACGGGGAGTTCTGTTTCCATATGCCAGCTGAAGGTTCATCTGGCAAGTCACACATAGGCCTAGGACAGACTCACAGTTTAACCAATAGCCAATTTCTAAGCCAATTCAATAATATTTTATAGACTGCCCAGAATAGTTTCAAGATGGTGTCCTACAATATATACACTTATGAGGGTTAATCCTTACTGTCAACCTGAAAGGTTGGAGAGATGCCTAGGAGATTAGTAAAGGCCATTTGTGCGTAAGTCTATGTGGGTCATGAAGACCAGACCTTGAGGACTATATCTAGTCCCCGGCCCCTCCCTCTCTGGCTCTTCCCTGCTCTCCCTTTTTTGTTGTTGTTGTTGATGTACCAGGGATCAAACTCTGGGACCTTGTGTTTGTGAGGCAGGCAGCGGCACCACTGGGCTAAATTCCCAGCCCAGCTCTCCAGTTTTTAGATGGCATGAGTTGAGCAGCTTTCCTTTCCCTCCCTTTTTGCCATGATGTTTCTGCCTTGCAGTCAGCCAACCATCGACTAAACACTATGAATCATGAATAAAAATAAATTTGTCCTCTTTTAAGTTGTGATGCTAGGCATTTTGTGCCAACAAAGGAAATCTGACCAGTACAAGACTCTATGTAAAACATATGTGCATTATATATATTATTGGATATCTCTGAGCTAGTAAAGTAATAATAACTAAAATATAGTGTTACTAATTTGTTTAAGTATTTTGGTCAGCTAATTCCAACACCTAAAGCTCTTAATGCAGGATCAAAATCATGACTTCTTTATGTTTTGTCTTTCTTTTTAAGCTTTTAATATTTAATTAATTTTTCAACACTTAAGAAGACATCTGCTTCGCTGCCTTATTGATTCAGAACAGACCGATGGATTGATTGATCACCTTCTCTGCTCTTCAACTGTTATATTTGGGCTTCTGTATTAATAGCAACCTGGAAGTTTCCCTCACTTCTCTGTTCTGAATTAATTTGTTCCTTTCTCTTTCTACATCGATTACTTTATTTGGGGGAGTGTCTATCCTAGGAAATTCTAGTTGTTATATGGAAAGTAATAGTTCACACAGTTCACAAAATCTTTTATCTGCACATTACTTAATTTTGCTGGCCTAAAATTTTTAGTTGGAACTTACTTCTTCAGAAATTTGAAAGCTTTGTCTCATTTTGCCTTTTACCTTCTACGGATGTACAAAATTTAAACCACCTTTCTGGATACTTTTTTTTTGGTACTGGAGATCAAACTTGAGACCTTGCACTTGCGAGGCAGGCGGCAACACAACTGAGCTAAATCCCCGGCCCATGTGTACTTTTTAGAAACATCATTTATTTGTACCTTTCTAAATGTTCAGAGCAATTCAATTTGTTTTCTAATTTTTTTCATTCATTTTCTTGAGTAATATATAAATGCTTATGACTTAAATTTCTGCAGAATACTTGTGGGAGAATTTTTGTAAAATTTCTTTTAATTATTTTCTCCTCTCGGTTTTTCTTTTCTCTTTTTCTGAAAGTCTTACTTCTTATATAATCAATCCTCTAATTTAATCCAAAATACTGTCATCTTTTCTCTCCTATAGTTTTGGATCTTGTCTTATTTTACATTTGATCTTACAAAAATTTCCATTCATTTCTGAGTCACATTTTGCACAAGAATACATTCTTAGTTTTTTAATTCCTTTGTTTAGAATTGTTTAAATTATTTGATAGAAAACCATTTATAAATCTACAATGTTAATACTAAGTCAATTAAAAATTTGTTGTTTTCCTGTTTTCTCTAAGACTTTTCTGTTTTCATTATAATTTTCTTTGTTTCTGTTGATCCTTTTGTATATCTAGTAAAGTTCTAAATAGAAAGACAAAATATTTAAAATAGAATTTTTACAATATTTTAAAATAAGGATTTAGATGCACAGGTAATAGAATATTTGCTACTATATCGTGGGACAGTGCCTCCTTTTGGCTGAATCCATCCAAATCAGCAAGCACAGTAACCAGGAAATTACAGTCCCTTTTGGATTATAATGTAGAGCTATGCAAAGCAGGAAAAGGCAAGGAATTAATTCAAGTGAAAGTCCTAGATACGATGATATTTAAAACAAAGTTAGGAAAAATCAGTGAAAAGCTCTTTGATAGATGAATGATACATGTCTACTGGTAGGTTTCATTGTTGGTTGATTTGGTGTGAGTTCTCTCATTTGATACCCCAAAATGTTGTTTTGATACCACGAAATCTTGTTTCTTTTGATAAAGTACATCTGCTGATGGGAATCTTTCAAACTCCTTCCTTGGAAGTAAAAGCTTAGCTAAAACTAAACATAGAAAAGCTCCCAGAGATGTCACCTTTCATCATCAAAGGATTCAATTACCAAGCTCCTGCTTTGGCCTAAACCCCTCATCCAAGCTCTGTTTTGGTTTTCTTTCTCAGATCTTCTTTAAATAGTGAACTTCCTGTCTCCAATCTATAGAGTGGAGGTATAGCACAAAGTTGAGTGATTTAGAGGAGAAGAGCTGGAATGTAACCCTCTTTAAGGTGATTTTTAAACACTCATCTTTTGTACCTAATTCTGTCCTTAGTTTTGAAGTGGATTCCAAGCAATAAACTTTTCTGAGGTTTCAAGTAAAAGCAGAATACTTTTTGTTTAAATATTTTTCCTGAAAAAATATGTTTTTGGTATTTGTCATTAATTAATGCAACTATCACCTGTTTAGTATCTGCATTATAAACTTGTGTTTTCATTCTCATTTGCTCTTGATTTCTCAATATCCATGTGGGTTTATAACCCTTTGCTCATTTGCTTTGTTTTTTTGTTTGTTTGTTTTTTTGCTTTGATTTTAATGTGAATTCAAGAAGGGATAGAGATAAGTGTGAGTATTCAGCATCCAATTTTCTACCTTATCATCTTAAGGACAGATACAGGATAGAACAAAATTATCAATGTAATCTTAGTGGTATAACTGCTTTTAAAAGCAAGGTAAAAGAGCCAGGGATTTAGCTTAGTGGTTCCGCCCCCTACCTTGCAAGCAGGAAGTTCTGAGTTGGATCCCCAGTACCAAAAAAAAAAAGCAAGATAAAAGCCTTAACAAACTTCTTGATATTTTAAAACTAATATGTATATATATATTTCATGCATTTATTTTTAATATTTATTTTCTGATCTTATTTAAACTTCAAGTTTGTAGAAGTCTTAGGACAAATGGACACATTTCTTATGTAGAACCTTTTAAATTTTCTAATATATCATCATTTCACAGCCATATGAAATTAGAAATAGTATAAATATTGTTTATTTGTGTTATGTCCTTCAAATAATATGTTAAAAATAAAGAATGACTTATTCTATAGGTGAATGAACTCTGCATTCTCTCAGTCTGCATCTACTGATTGTCTCCTGAGACACTTCAAATTTCTTGTCAAAGCAGTGTCTCATGCTGGAATTGATTTTTCTATGTTTTAATAAAATCATTCTATGCATCATTATTTACACAAAATTAAGACAAGCAATTTACACATTTTACATTTGGCTTTTTAATTACTATGACATATATTACTAGACATAAATATTTAAGCTACTATAGATACAACATTTTCCTTTGCCTTAACATTGAAGTCATCATAATATATCTTGTAACATGTATATTTGACTAATACTTGATACTAAGAATAATAATTTGGAATTTAAAGGTAAACCAATTTGAAAATATAACTTCAGTATTTGCAGAAATAATTGATGCATGGATTTCTAGAATTGAATATGCATACCTTTTTCACTTAAATTGCTCATTATCTCACTCAGCTTTATTGGAGGTCGTTTACAGACATGAAAAGAGCATTAGCTTGTCTGGGTTTTAAAAACCTGCCATGTTAACATGAGATAGTTTATAAGGAGTGAATTTGATGATACAATGAGTGACAAGTTAACACCTATTTTCAAGTGCTTGTCTAAAGAAGTAGAGTAATTCTTTTCTATCAAGCCTTTCTCTTGTAATATAATGGAATAAAACTATGTTGTTAATGTGGGGACAAAAGTCTTGACTAAGCCCAGCATATGTCAGTATTTAATCAGAATGACAAAGGTGCAAATTTCCAATGATGAATGTCATTGTATTGTATACCAAAATGTGCCAATAAAATAAAATCTAAAACATAAAAAAGAATGACAAGAATATGTGTTCTTCCATCAGTTGACTGAAAATGCTGCTAAGTGCCATGCCCCAGAGCTCAAGAAAACCAGACATTGGGAAAGTGTCCACTCAGAGGTTTAGGATTAGATGCTAGAGACTCAGAATACTGTGGGACATGTGAATGATAAACTAGAAATTTTGAATATTTTGAAACTTTCAAAGAGGAAGTACTGCTACAGAGAGCAATGAACATTTCATACGCTCTCATGTCTGACATTTACTTAATTTTTAGTTCTGTGTATGATATTTTTCTTTTTCTGTTTTACACATTTTATATTTTGAGTAGCTACACACTTAAATAATCTGAGCAATTCAATGACCCCCTTGCAGCTGTGTGGAAATGCAGTTTGTTTAGCACAGATAATATTTATGCAGGGAGCAAGACCATGTATTTCACCAAGTTCTCATTGTGGCATGTGTACTACAAATGATTAAAATTGAACTTAGAAGTTCTCTCTGAAAGTAAGATAAGGCTTTTACAGTTGATCAAATGAGATAATATATCCTCAGTTATATTAGTTTTGAGCATTGCATCAGTCTTCTAGGACCTAGATTTATTGACTAATAATCTAACAGACACTTCTATATTCGTAAGCACCCCATTACTTGATTATAGAAGAACATACATATAGTTCAATGTAAAAAAAAAGTTAATTCAAGTTAGAATTCACAAGAATTCTAGTTAAGGGTCTTATTTTATTCTTTAACCTGTGTTTCTCTATCAACATGCATGTTGTGATTTGAATAAAAATATAGATACTCAAAATTGCATAAATGGCTTAAATCTAGCTTCATACAGATGTCTCAAGTTTTATTTAATAGTATTTCTTTATGTAATAAATGAATAGTGTATAGTAATCATAGTTTTGAATATGTATAATTTTATCTTTTTAAACTAAAATTATGAATATAGTTTTTATTGTAATTATCTTTCTTATTACTTAATCAAATGTATGCCATTAGAAACAATATAGTAGAAATAGTGTGACCTGTCTAAAAAGGATGTTTATATAAACAGTAATGGCCCCCAAATCAAAAAATGTGATTCTTTCCCTGATTTCTCAATATGAGAGGCATAACCTTGGAATAGTAAACAATTTGGGATCTCACACTTTCTCATTGCAGAACTCTGGAGTACTTACAGGTGGAGTCCAAGTAATTTATTTATAAATGAGAAAACAAAACTGAGACATGGGAGATTTATTTTCTACACAATTTGTTCTCTCCTAAGTGTGTAATAAAGTATTTTATAATAGGGTAAGTTACATAAGTTAAAAAAGCATGCTATTGGATTATTTCATTAGCAAGTTGTCCTTAAGAGATCTATACTATTCTTTAGAATCAGAATTGTTAAACGAGTAAGATATAAGAAAGAGGGTAAGACAGATCAACCAGCTCAATACTATTTGTTGGCAACTCCTAGATCAGGAATTGACTTTCCATAAAAATGAGCAGTTTTATCAGACTCCTCAAAAAGATGTGAGCTCACTTGGGCTCAAGATGCACCATATTAGTCTCTGGAAGACCTCCCATATCTTATTTTACCCTTTGAAACTCATTTTCTCACTAATAAATTAAAAATAAATTTTGTTTTTACCCTTTTTAAGGATTCTTCTAAGAAGGAAAGGAAAATGTATATGAAAATTCTTGCAAATTACAGATTTAAGAAATGAATAGTAAATATTAATAACAATTTCATGTAAAGCATTTACTATATTTAATAATTTCCATTTATATCTTTGTGTGTGTGTGTGCCAGGGATTGAACTCAGGACCTTGCACTTGCAAGGCAGGCAGTGGAACCACTGAGTTAAATCCCTGGCCCTCTATTTATATCTTTTTAAAAATGCACTGTAAAGCTTGTATTCAAAACAATATGCAGTACACTTTACTATTTCCATTTTACTGATTAAAACAACAACAACAAAAGAATAGCTATTGATGAGAGGTAGCACACATTTGGAATCCCAGCACTCTGGGAGACTGAAGAAGGAGAATCAAAATAGAACCTGGCCTGGGAAACTTAGCAGTTTAGTGAGTCCCTCTCTCAAAATAAAAAAATAAAAAGATCTGTGGATAATGAAGGCCTTAGGTTCAATCTTCTGAATAAAGAAAAAAAAATGCTGGTTCAACATAGTTCATGACAAGAATACACCCAGAATTAAAACTAATATTGATGTTTAATATATCTCTTGCAATAGCATCATCATATTTTATAAAGTTCATGAAGGTAGCCTAGTTTGGAAAGGTTATGAAAAAAGTAAATTATATACACATATGACTAGGGAAATAACATCTATTGAACTACAATGCACCATTTTAAATATATACTATAAAAATTCAGTCTCTCTAAAGGCTTTGTTTTTAATATGTATTTTTAAAAGGAAAATAAATATTAGAATATTCAAATGACTGCTCAAAATCATAAAACTAATCACACTGGGATTAAGTACATCAACACAAATGCCACGCTGAGGACTCATTGTTCTGACCTGTATGAAATGATCCTCGTGAATGGAAGGAAAGATGGTGGGTTGTGACTCATTGACCTTTTTTTTCCTTTTCTGGGAAAATATGAAGTCATTTAAAAAGCATATTGTAAACTGTAACTTCTGTAAGCGTTTTTCATGGCATGTACATGTTTGCACTACAAATGTTTTTCAAAGAAAGACATCAGGAAAAGTTAAGCTACTTTTACTTTCTACTGTATCAATTACGATGTTTGCATGTCAATTACGTAGTATGACTTTGTGAAGAATTATTAAAGCTATAAAAGTAGAATCATTTTAATTTACATTTGTGTCAAGGTGCTTCTTTCGGAAATGAAGTTATCTGGATAAACATTTCTATAAAGGGAGAAGTATGTATAGCACACACTTTTCCTCAGGTTTCAATGCAGTTTTATGATAGGATCAATTCAGACTTGAATATCAATGTGTCATGAACTACTTAATTGCCAGCAATTAAATGAAATGCAATTCAATTAAATGTAATTAAATGTACCTATTATTGTTTGTACATGAAATAAGAGAAAGAAAATATATTTTTTTCAAAAAAAAAACCCAAATGAAATACTTTAATACTATTTTGACAAATTCTTCAGAAAAAATTTAGACTATATTTTAACATAGTGAAATTCTAATTAATCTTCCACAAACCCAGTGAGCTATTATTTAAAGATTTCAACCAAAGGTACTAAATGCTAGGTCGGACAATCACTATTTATCTTTTAAAGATTTGGAATTTAAACGACAAAATAAAATGATGAGTTGTGAGCAGTTAATAAAGATTAATTTATGTTGCTGAGGAAAGTCTGCTTTTAAATCAAAATATCTTTGACAGATATAAGCCAAAAAATAACTAGGACCAATAGATGTTAAAAATTAGTAGAAGTTTTAGATATATCACTATGTTCCTTCAGCTCTAAAAATCTAAGTCCTGAAAGCTACATTGCACAGCAGTTGGAATTGATGATGTTATATATTTAGCAATGTATTTAACATGAGTTGGTTACAATTTTCTTCATTTATCAAATTAAGTAGAAATGTGGAGAGTATTTCATATTTGCCACCCTTAAGAATTTCAGCATTTAATTCACATTACTCCTTCCAAATACACACACACACACACACACACACACACACACACAATTTGTAGATTATTTTAGTACTACCATGTCTTCTACCCAGTAGATATTCATCACTTTTCTTCAGAATTAAAATTTTATCATGAATTTGTTCTTTCCTAATATATGTTTCCTCAACTTAAAAAAAAATATTGTACCAGTTGTCCTGAAGTAGTATATATGCATAAACAGTTTCAAAATGATGCCTGCTCTGGGCTGGGGGTTTAGCTCAGTGGTTCTGCCGCCTGCCTCGCAAGCGCAAGGTCCTGAGTTCAATCCCCAGTACCAAACAAACAAAAAAGATGACTGTTTAATTTTTAGAGCAGCAATTCTGTTGATAATTAGAAATTAATTAACTATAACACACAATTACTTTGTTTCAAGAACACTTTAGGTAGCTTCACTCATTCTTTAAAATAACCCTCCATGTAAGATCACTATGGTTCCTAGTGTACCTTTATGTATATCATGACTGTTAGTTTGCTCAAGACTACAAAATCCTGAAGTGTTTAAAGTATAGTCAAACCTAGGCTTTGAACTCTCCTAATCCTAGTATTGCTGTTTAGCAGAAAGGACTCAGGTTCTGAGATGATGACAAAAATACTGTCTAAAACAGTAATTTAAGAGAAAAAAACCAAGATGTCATCATGTCTTTCACCTTCACAAACATTTTGATTTCTATATTTTTAATCTTTTATGAAATCAGTTAAAAACTGTGTGTTCTAATTTTAAATAATTTATTGTATATAATTGAATTAACAGTGTTTTCCCCTGCTTTAGAAAGAAATCTATGAAAGTTTGCCTTGAGGGTATATTCTGATAGAAGAGAACTTTGACAGTTTCTGCAGCAAAGTGCTCCTCCTGTAGGTCAGTTTCAGAAAAGTAATTGTTTTAAGACAGCACACTGTGATCTTTGGGTAGGCAGTGGGACATTTAAATGCAACAAGCACATATCATGCATTATACAAATATAAACTTCATTTGCATTTTTCACACCCAAAGCATTCTTTGAGTGAAATATATGAAAGTATTAAATTGTGCAAAAGAACATTTCCTATAAAAATGGCATTCACTAAACAGAAGGGTCTCAGTTTTAAAATGAAATATTTTATTCAAAAGTATGTTAAATCACTCCTGTAGTTATGCTGGGATTCAAGCAAAGTTTTCTTCAAGACTACTTGATCTTGCAAACTTATTTCAAATGACTAAGCCAAAACAATAATAGAAGACATTAGTCCCTTTATTGCTTAAATAATTAACCAAATAATTTAAGAAAATGGAGCAAGTCCTTATTTCCAGAATCATTCAACCGCCCTTACTCTGAACATATGTTTGGCCAAGAAAGTAAAGACAATTAAAAATTGCATTTAAAAATTTTATTTAAACTTATAGGTGCAAATAGATCTGAAGATTGGAGCAAGACTCCTCATCCTAATGATTTATAGAAAGGTTTCAAAAAACAGCAAAAGAGTAAAGAGAATGAAAGTTACTTCAAAATAAATAAACTACTTCCATTTTATTGATCAGTGGGCTAAAGTATAACTATAAAATACCTTTATATTCTAACTCAGCCTCTAACAAAATATCAGAATCATATCAGACAATAACCATTGTAAATCAACTGTAGTAATGCTGATTTATAATGTTTGGTTATCATTAATTTTAATCCAAAGCTTCAGAAAGGCTAAAGAGGATTAAATTCTAAAGATAAAAATGTATTTGTATTTCAAAACCAAAGAGATTGGAAATACTTCTATAGTCCATTGTTTTGGATAATTTATCAGTAGGTTCTCCTTAAATTCTAGTTTTAACAGTTTAAAAAATATTATAGCAAAATGGTCCTAAATTCTTTTGTTTTAAAATTATGTGTATCACAAAAATAACTAAGCAAGCATAAGACATATGTGGCAAAAAAAAAAACTAGTTTGGTTCATTTTTGCTATTTCTTTTACTAAAATACAAGAATGAAGTATGCAAAAATATATTCATATATTGTCCTTCCCCTGTCAGCAAGTCCTTTTCCATGTTAATAGTTCTATTCCTATTCAGTATTCTGAACACTATTAAGTCTATTATATTTTAAGAGGAAGACAAAATCATGTAAAGAGTAATGTAATGAGTTAATGTAAAGAATATTATCATATTGAAAGAAAACTCTAATTGAAAGAGGAGTCTCAGAAAGACAGAAGTGGATTTGAATCTGAATTATATACCTTATTTTGTGGCTATAGGTGAGTTCTACTCTTCTTTGAATGTAAAATTTTGAATTGTGGAAACTAATAATAGTGTTTGCGTAGAAAAATATTGGCAAGAATTTGAAATTGTTTGTAATGCATCAATATATAATTGATATTCTAAACCAGAAACTCCCCAAAAGGTAGTAACTGTCCAAATGTGGCTGTTCAACAAATGAAATATGAAGACTGGAATTGAGATAATGCACTTCTAATTTTGTTTGATGAGTATAAATTCAATTTGAAAGCTAATAATTACCCTTTCACAATATAATTAATATAAAAAAGTTTTTGGTGAAAGCTTTAATAGAGTAAATTTTGTGTAAATAGGAGTATTAGGAAAATTTGGATATGTAACTGTGCCTTTTCTATCAAAGTTATAAAATGAAAATCAAGCATTATGGATAAAAATTGTTTGCCTCATTTTAGATTTAGTGTAATTGTGTAAAATTTCAATAACTTGTTATAAAAAATGAATGTAAAATATCTCAGTAATAAACACTATATTTGTTGCATTTGAGATGCTAATTTTTATATTGATTGAGGTTAAGTATCTTATTACATTAATTTCACCCAATCCTCTTGATATCTTTAAATGTAACTACTATAAATTTTTAAGTTATGGCTCTTGAAATTACATTTCTATTATTCAGTATTGCTTTATAGATGTTATTGTATTTAACCTACTGAAAAACGGCAAATTTTTAATTCAAGGAGAAGAAAAGATTCTTATTTTGCATTTACCCAACTTGTGGTTATTTATTATCACACAGTATTGGATGAATCCGGGGAGCTTAAAAAAACATGCCTGGCTTCTATTCTACATGGCTATATAGATTTAGAGAACCATTCTTCTATATTTTTAAAAAACATGTCATTGCAATTGGAAAGGGCCAGATCTGAGAATCTCTAATCTTCCTATTTTAAAATAGGAATATATTTTAAAATATATTTTAGTTATGTTCATGATGCTGGGACAAAATATCTGACACCCAGAAGTTAAAGAAGGAAAAGTTTATTTTAGCTCACAGTTTGTAGAGGTTTCAGTCCATAGGAGAAATAGTTCATGGCATGGCAGAGAGGAACCATCAAGGGAGGAGGAGGGGTACATATTATACATATATTGGGCCATGCTCACTGTGACCCACATCTTCTCATCAGGTTTCACCTCCCCAAATCACAGAGTTGTAAACCCATCAGTGGATTAATATAGTCCTGAGTAGTATCATATACCCTTGATTCACTCACCTCACAAAGCCCCACCTATGAGTGCATGAGGCTATGGGTGGACATCTAAATAAAAGCTGTAACAGAAAACATAGAAATTTGGTACCCAAGGCCCCTGTGGTGTTGCATAATATCAGAATTTGGGAAAATTTAGGCAGGAGGAATATGAATTTCAAGACTGGGCTACATAATAAGACCCTGTCTGAAGAGAGAGAGGGAGAGAGAGAGGGAGGAGGGAGAGGGAGAGGGAGGAGGGAGAGAGAGAGAGAGAAAGAGAGAGAGGAAGGGAGAGAGGGGGGAGGGGAAGGAGAAAGGGAGGAGGAGGAAGAGGAAGAAGAGAATGAGAAAAGGAGAGGGGAAGAAGCAAGGGAGCAGAGAGGAGAGGAAGGGAGGGGAGAGCAGAAGAGAGGAGGGGAGAGAAGAGAGAAGAAAAGAGAAAAAAAAGTCAGCAAAAGCATCCACAATGAGTTGACAATTTGTCTTCATTCCTTTTAGTTACTTTTATCTATTTTTTCCATTCAATGAAAAGACTTACAGTTTACAATCACAAACAGTTAAATGAACAGCTAAATTTGAGAAGGAACTTGAGGTTAACCATGGCAACATTTTAATCACTGCAGTTCCTATCAGTTGCCTGTCTGAGACAGCCACATCATGCTTAAGTGTATCTAATAGGGAGAATAAATTTATTTTTGAAAGATTTGAGGAGATAGTAACTCACATTAACCTGTATAAATGAAATCACATGATTTTGCCCACTAAATTTTGTCACTTTCTATTTCCAATTCTCAGTGAATGACACCACATTGTAACTGATTAAAACAGCTAAATTAGAACTCATATTGTTGCCCCATCATTCCAAACTCATACACTGAAGGATGAGGATGGAGAAAGTATGGAGTAAACTCTACCACCAAGACTTTATGTTTATTTCCCTTTCATGTTAAAGGAGATTGAATTCAGGGCCTTCACACTGAGCTGCCTCTCCAACCTCTACTTTAAAAATGTTTTTATTTTGAAATAGGATCTCAGTAAATTGCTAATTTGCCCAGGTTTAACTGAAGTTTGGGATCCTCCTGTCTCAGATTTCTAGAGCACTGGAGTTACAGGCATGGGTCACCACAAGAAGCTCCTACATTTCTGAAATGTCTTTTGTTCTGTTTCCTATCAAATTAGCCAAAGCTATTACGCTTTCTGACTTGAGATGTCATTTAAACCTCAAACTGCACACACTGTCTCCTCTCGACCGTGTTTGTAATCACACTTCCACACTCCAAATATACTTTTCAAAATAAAATTAATCATGTGACTACCATTACTTAGAACACTTTCACTGCTTCTCTTTTCTCATAAGGTTAAATAGCTTCCTGTTGATCATTTACAGGCCTCCTCCATAACTGTCCACATTCACCTAGGATCACATTCGCTTCCTCTTCCTCCACCCCAGCTTCTGAGTCACTCTCCTATTTCCCACACTCCTTTAGACAAACAGAATTTGCAGTGACATTTAGTTTATTACAAGCATATTTTTGAAGAAGATAAAAGCAAATTTTCAGATTTTACACAAAAGTAACTATTCCCTAAAGGAGGTTTGTATGAGCGTTTATTGTAGTCAGCCACTGGCTGTCTTCAAGACCTCTTAGCCTAAGTGATTTGTTCAGACTTTGTTCTGATGCCTCCCCACAGCTAAGAATACTTTCTCCACCCTCGTGCTTCAGTGTGCAAGGTCTCTTCATCAGGGAAGACATCCATCACCTTTAAACCCCAGTGTGCACTTCTGAGCATTTTGTGTTTCTGTTTCATTTTTTCCAATTAGGTTTATTTGTTTGAATTTGTGATTAGTCCTCTTTCTCATTGGAAAATGTGATCCACAAAGGAGAGATTGTGTACATTTTTTTCATCTATTTCTGTAAACTATGACATTTAATATAGATTTTAAATATTAGCTTATTGAGTGAATGTAAGTGCCCAAATTATGTCAATGGGAATTTGATGTAAATTTTAAATTCTCACTTTCTGGGATTATATGGGAAATTCTCATTCCTATGTTTACTGTATTTTTCCTGTTCAAAATTATGTCTAGATTTTTAGTTTTTAATCATCTTCATCTCTAGGTTATGTTTCTTAGCAAAGTAGTAGAAGTTTTTAAAAATCAAGAATCGTTATACAAGTTTAAAGAAACTGCATTTTTTAAAATATCTCATCTAATTTGCATGAAAATATACTGGAAGAGAATTTCACCATTTTTTTTGTATCACACAAAAATGGCACGTCTCCCTCTGTAAAAGGTGCCCCTACTATACGCCATCTGTTCTGTGAATTCTGTGCTTTTGGTCACTCTTCCTTGTCTTCCTAGATTTTTTTAGTTAAAAATAGTTGCTTTCTGAAGTTTATATCCTTATTAGGGAAAGATGTTTTGAAATTATTTATATACACCTGGAAAATGTACTCCTTTTTGAGAACAGACCAATATTTAAGAAACTAGAATTCAATGACATCTAATTAACAAGAGATTATCATTTCCCTTCAGTTTGTTTGAGTCTCCTTAAGGAAATTAATCAAACAGTAAATCTTGGATCTGAAAATTAAAGATCCAGTCTCTTCTCCAGGTTCAGGCATATTATTGTAATTCATGATTACAGTCTAGGAACAGGGGCTTCAAGCCAGCTTATTTGTTTTTCAAAAGTAACTCCCATTCCCTCCATTTCAGCTCCTTCTCTTCAAAGCAAAATAATACTACTGATAGACTTGCAATGGTTATCACTGTCTCATAATAATATTAAGTTAAATTAAAGAATTTTGGAATTCACACACCACTCTACCTCTTAACTTCCCATTCATACAAGTTTCCCAGACTGTTTCTGAAATCACCTTAACTCTGGACACCAATAAATGGATGAAAGAAACAAACAACTCTTGCTGGAAATTTGCAGTCTAGTTAAGTAAAGATGATTTATCCCTAAAGAAATTACTGCCAATATTAGTATCACCAGCCAAGCCCCAATAAATAATAAGAATTAAAGAAGTCGGCAAAAGAACTAGTTGTGATTAGATGGAAACTATTAGGGTAGTAAAGATATCGTTGCAGGTAGGAGGCACAGTGCGCAACTCTATGTGAAATAGAGGAAGGACTCAAAGAGAAATCTAGGAATAAACTATTTTAATTGCAGAATGCTTTCTCATTGAAAGATTAGTTTATTCATTTATTTATTCAGATATTTCAATTCAATTCTAGATATATTGACTCATTTCTCACAATATACCTAGGAATGAAATGGGGCTTTTTACCAAAATCAAGGAATGAAAGATTCAATTTACATTCTAATGACAGAAGCACATATTTCAAAGTATGTAACATAAAACTGCAAGTATAAAAATGAGGGGAATTTCTGCTTACACATGAAACAGAGTTACAAGAACCAGATTTACCTTCAAACATGTGAGAAAATAAAATAGTAATAGTAGGCAAAATATGTGAAGCCATACACTTCAGTGTATTTTTCTCTGAGAACTGGGTCCAGAGGGAGTGAACTCTATGACTGCCCAATGTACAAAATATAATCTACCTTTTTCATATTTATTTTACCCATGACAGTTTCATTAATTCCCAGAATCTCAAAAAATTTTCTGTAGAATCCATTGTTCCTATGTAGAAAATCCTATCACTTGCTGGTAATAAGAGGTTTATTTATTTTCTGCCAATCTTCATAAATCTACATATATTTCCAGTTACAGTCGTCGCCTTTTGTACTACTCTCTGTGGTTTTGCACTCTTCCACAGCTGACTCTGTGGGTGGCCATTGTAAACCAATCTGTAAATTCTTATATATTTATATATCTTGTGTAATATCTGTTTCTCTAGCTGTCACTGACTCATACAGATTCTTCATCTGAGTCATTCTTTATCTCTTTTTTGATTATTAACATGTTTTATTTGTATCTTCTATTGAATAGGTATATACTTTATTTTTTAAACATGGGCAATGATTTCTCTAAACTTTCATCTTACTACTGCTTTTTGTGTTTCATGAACTTTGATGCATCTCCATTTTTAATTTCTTGCAAGAAATTTTTAAGTACATTTTATTAGTATCAACTAATATTATAAAATATTGGGTTTCCACATGGTATTTTATACATGCATGTAACACATTTTAATCATATGCACCTACTATTTCCCTCACTTACACCCCCATTCTCCTTACCTTATTTTCTTCCTCTTGTCTGTTAGTAGCATCCTTTCTAATATTATGACAGTGTTTTAGATTTTTATATACAACATTAGGGAAAGCATAATATTTGCCTTTCTGAGCCCAGCTTATTTCTCTTAACAAGATGATCTTGATTTAAATTCATTTTCTGCAAGTGACATAATTCCATTCTTCTTTATGGCTGAATAATACTCTATTATGTATAGTATACCACATTATTTTTGGCCTTCCTCTGTTTATGGGGATCTAACTTGTTTCATATATTGGCTAATGTGAATTATGCCACAATAAACATGGGTTTGCAACAGTGCCTATAGTATGCTATTAGTTCCTTTGGGTATATATCAAGAGTGATAATAGATGTGTTATGATTGTTGTGCTTTTAATTTTCTGATGAAAGTTCATGCTAATCTCCATTCTGGCTGTACAATTTACCTTCCCTATAGTGAAGAGTCCCAGTGTAATTTAGATTTGCATTTTCCCAATTATTAAAATTGTTGATCATTTTTCATCTGAGAGTTGACTACAACTGTTTAGTATTTGGTTGCTTTCTGATACCTTTTGGTCACTTAAATCATAGTTTCCTGAAAGTTCTTTATGTATATTGCATGGTGTCTTCTACACATGTCTGCATTCATGATTTTTTTGTCATCTTGATAATTCTACTGCCCCTGGTTTCCATTACTTTTATGTCAACATAGTAATTGATTGAAATATTTTAACTCATTTTTCCAATAACTTAAGGGACCTGGTGTAATAAAGTAGCCAATTTAAAGGTTTTAATTTTTTCCAGGAATTACTAATTCCAAGTATACTTATTTTTCTTCATATTCTTAAACTGTTCTGTCTATAACTTCCTTTGTTCTCTACCTCATTTCTGAACAATTTATTTAATACAGAACATATA
The DNA here is from genome assembly GCF_000247695.1 of Heterocephalus glaber. Next base: position 1,470,808 of record NW_004624810.1, read on the forward strand.
TAGTAATGTAAAATTTATAATTTAATATAGAGCTCTTATTTATAAATATAGGAAAGAATTTAATAATGAAATCATCTAAATTGCTAAAAACTTATTTTTGTTTTTCCTTTCCAGTAACTTTAGTAAAAAGTATGTCTCTAAGAGCCTTATTTTTCTGCCCAGCACTTGTAAAATCCTTAATTATTATCACCCGGCTTACTGAAAATACAGTATGGAGCTTACTGTTTTTAATCAATGTCTAGAAAATGTTCAATATGTCTCAATAAATATTATTTATATGTCTCTCCATAACTTTCATTAACATTCTTACACTTATATTAATTGCAAAATGTCATAGATTACTTGTGTGAAGTGGCTGGTAGAATCAATGACATTAACAAATTGTAACCTTCTCTCCTTGAGAGTGTGGTTTAACTTCTATTAAGGCAACACAGCAAAAACTTTATGAATAATATCTTAGAATAGCCAAGAGTTATGCACAAAATTATCCATTTTGCAACCAATCCAGCATAGAAAATTTTCAAGTTAAAAAAAAAAGATTGCCATTTTTTATCATGGAATGAGATTAAATAATTGGATTGGGTCTTGAGCCCATGATGGAACATAACTATCTTCATACACTTGATTCTCACAGAAATTGTAGGAGTTCAGCAAAAAATGTGTTTACAGAATTTATATGTTTTCAAATACAAAAACCTCATTCTTGTACTTATGTTGATTCATTGGAAATACAATATCTGTTTCTCATTTTTATTTTTAATTTTGTTTTGTTTTGTTATTATGTAGGTGTATGGCTGTAGTTTAATTCTAGAAGACTAAATGTTCATAAAATATTTGCTAGTAATAGAAGTGATAATCTATTTTCTATCATTCCTTCAAATAGTTCTCCCAGAACTTATTCATTAAATATCATATGCAACGCGTGAATCTTCCATCTTGGTGTACCAGTGCATCTTCTTTGTAACTAAGCCTCTCAATCACAATATCTATTATCTTGCCTAATATTCAATTTATTTGCTCTAAGCTAACTTTCATATAAATGTATTCAATGAGTTAGCACATGCACTCTCACCATGTATTTCCTACAGCCATGTTTCTAGGTAGCACCCTACCAATGTCTAAATATCAAATAAATTGTTTTCACTCCATGAAAAATACACTTACTAAGTTTATAATTTATTTGGATTATCCCAGCACTTTTGGTATCATCTTAGAATCAACAATTATTAGTAGGTTTTGCTTTTAGTTATTGTTTTATGCTTCTTTCAATACCTGTAATTTGTTTTTTAAAAGCTTTCCTGTGCCATTATCTTTCTCTTGAATTTCCTCATAAACTGGGCCAGGCATACTTCCTTTATTGAAATATTTCAGTATCTAACTTTCTTTTTATTGTTTTTAAGAAAATGTCAGTTCTTCTTTGAATTAATCAGAAATTTAGCTGAAAACTTTTACTTCTTCCATACCTCTCCTCTATTTGCCTTGCGGATGCATTAATGCCAGCTTCTTTTTCCTTAAAAAGATATGGTACACTTCATTGTTACTTTTTTTTTGAGACAGAATCTCACTAACAGTTACTTTTCACCAAACTTAACTGTCATTGCATCATAATAAAGTATGTACAATGGTCTAAACAATTTCTTAGAATTCTCTTTGCATAGCCACCCATTTTGCAGGAAAAATACCTATATCTACCTTGTTTGTAAACATAAAATAATTCCGTAGGAGATTCTCTTATTTATGTAGAAATAATTTTCTTTTATCTATCACGCCAAAGTATATATACCTCACTTTGTTCTAGCACCCATCATCTGTTATAATGGCCAGTTATTTATTTGGCTGCACTGCACTGTAACTGTCTCAAGGGAAGAGAGCATCTCTTATTCATCCTTATTCCCCTAACACCTGATACAGTAGACAGTACATAGAATGCATTTAATTGTTTGTGAAATGAATTGAGATTGGTTTACAAGCACTTCTCAAACTTAAAAATTTATTAAAATGGCTCATAGTGATTCCTGAATTTGAAACTCAATAGATAGTTTCTTAAACTATATGTTGTAACATAAATTTTTTTTGTATATCCTTTTATTGGTAAATTTTAGGTGTACAATATAATAGCATTCATCATTGGAGATATGCACCTTTACATACTCTCTTGGTTCTTATTTTTTCCCCCTTCCCCTTCCCTTCCTTCAACCCCTCCATCCCTCCCTATTTACAAAGACTTTGTT
>NW_004624810.1:1475332-1490826 GCF_000247695.1 Heterocephalus glaber
AGGATTTTTGCATCTATGTTCATTAGTGAGATTGGCCTATAGTGCTCCTTTTCAGTTGGGTCTTTCTCTGCTTTGGGGATCAAGGTGACGTTTGCTTCCAGGAATGATTTTGGGAGTATTGCTTCCCTTTCAATTTCATTGAAGAGTTTAAACAGTAGTGGCAGTAGTTCCTCACTAAATGTCTTATAGAATTCAGCGGTGAATCCATCAGGACCCAGGCTTTTCTTAGTTGGTAAGTTTTTAATTACATTTTCAATTTCATTGATTGATATTGGGTTGTTTAGATTTTTTCGGTCTTCTTGATTCAACTTTGGTAATTCATATGTGTCTAGGAATCTGTCCATTTTTTCTGTAACATAAATATTAATGTTAATATTTTAATACATATTTTATAGTATATGATATTTTTATTTCTAATCAAGTACTTTTTACACACAAAAGGAAAAGTCACCATTAAATATCATTTGTCACTCTTATGGTATTTTAAGAATTGGATACAATGTTGAAGCACAGTTTTAATTATTTTTGATAAAATGGATATGAAATCCCTATGCTCTGAGTTGTTTGTAGGAAAGATTACCCATTACCACTGTATATATATTATTGCATTTTTTATTTTAGGTTATTTAGTAGATAAATCTATAGAATGGTGACACTAGCATATTTCCATCAACTAGATTGTCCAAAAAAAAATCTTATTTCTCTTTTTTCTCTCAAAATTTAAAGTATTCAGGATCTCATTTTTATTTTTATGTTAACAAAAATTTAGTCATAAAATAATATATTATAAAATAACATAATAATATATAAAATAATATATTGCATATGTATTAAATAAGAATCAGCTTTCTCGGTCACATATGGAAAGTTGAATTCCCTACAGTTGTTTAAAAGAGTAGAAATAATCTTAGTCTGGCCTTATCACTGGCTTCCTTTGTATGTCATGAAATACTTAGAAGTATTCTTTTCAAATTCCTGGTACCAAAAAAACAAAAAACAAAAAAAATCTCAGCTTCCTCAGGATCAACCAGCACCAGCTATCAGCACTTTCAAGGCATAAGTACACCACTCTCCTTATTTCTAGAGAGTTCTTTTGTCTATTTTCTCATGCTTTGTTTTATTTTGAAATTCACTGATGATGTCCCATCAATTTAATAATGGAAAAAATAAATTATTTTATTAGTAAATTAATATCTTGCCTTTCAGTTGATGTAGGAAGCATTTCTTGACTGAACATCATAGTTCTAAATTGACAGTTTCTCAGTTACTTAATACACATATATATTGGCTGGGGGTGGTATTTGCTCATACTTAAGATTTCCAGATATCAGAAAATGTACACACACACACACACACACACACACACACAGACATTGAAATGTTTGAGTTATATCACTCACAACTGGCATAGCATGACCTGTGACTCAAATAGCCATCCTTATGGGATCATTAAAAAAAAATCTTTATGTTTCTAGGCCTGTATTTTTAAAACAAGAAACCAAAGGACTGAAAGGTTTTATAAATGTTGAGTAGGGCTTTGTAGACTGGCACATACTACTACAAGTATAGAGAGGATTTCAGAGGTCAGGGTACTTAATTGTGAAACAAAAATTAATTAACTTGTTAAATAAAACTTCCCAGATAACACAAATGGAACAGACTCTTACATAATAAAGTATTGATGCATAATTTGCTAGTAAAGAAAAAAGGGGATTTTGTTACTTTTCTAAGTACACCAATTCCAAGTTATAAAAGTGTACATGAATCAATATGTTGAAATGACATGTATAGCAACAGAGAATGAAATTTCAATATTAAAAAATTAACCTTGGTCTTAAAAAAATACATTGGTCTTAACATTTCAGCATTGGTAAATCTAAAAATATTAGCAACTATAAAACTGAATATTAAAATTTATTTTGCAATATTTCATTGAAGAATTAAGAATTATATGTATTCAATGTATAAAATGTGATGATTTCAAACACATATGCATTTCATAATGATTACCAGAAATTAATGTCCATCACTATCTGTAGTTAATTCTGTGTGCAAGGCTCTTACAATATGCCCTTTCGTCAAATTTCAAGTAGACAACACAGTATTATTAACTATAGTCATTATGCTTTGATACTTAGAACCAACTCATAACTGACCAGTGTTTCCTCATTTTCTCCAACCCTTGACCACTGGCAACTACCATTCAATTTGCTGCTTTTGAGATTAAGTCTTTTCATTTTCACATAAAAGTAAGTTAATATAGTATTTGTTATATCATTTCTGGGGCATTGCATTTAGCATAATGTCTCCCAGGTTCTTCCCTTTGTTACAAATTATGACTGGATAACATTCTATTTGTACATATCTATCGCTATATACATATATAAATATATAGCATTCTCTTTACCCATTTATGTGTTCATGGACATGATATTTATTACCATGTCTAAACTATTGTGAATATTGCTACAGCTTACATGAAGGTGTAGATAATCTCTTTCAAATACTTATTTCATTACCTGTAGAAAATTACCAGAAATGAGATTGCTGTACTGCATGTTATTTCTATTTATAATTTTGAAGGAAGCTTGTACTAAAGGCTATACCAATTACATACCTCCCAACAGTGTGAAAGTGTTACTTTTCTTTCCTTCAAACCCTTTCCAAGACTACTTATTACTTGTTTTTTTGATAATAGGCATACCGGAGTGAGATGTTACTTAATGGGATTTTCTTTTCATTTTCTTGATGGTTACTGATGTGAAGCAACTTTTCAGGTATCTGATAGCCCTATCTGTCAGGTATCTGATTGCACCTCTTGCTTATTTAATCAGTTATTATTATTGCTTTGCTACTCATATGTGTATGTTCATTATATATTTTAGAAGTTCACCCCTTATCAGATATATATGATCTGTATAGTTCTCCCATTTCCTAGGTTGCCTTTGCACTTTGTTCTTTCCATTGCTAGGCATATTCTTTTTAGTTTGACATAATCTCACTTGTTTAGTTTTGCTTTTTCTGCCTGGCCTTTTGGTGCTATATCCACAAAACATTTCCAAGATCAAGAAACAGTTAAAATTTTATTAAATTTTCAAATATTTGGCTAAAAAAATCACCTAAACTTTAAATTCATGATTCAAGCATTCACTAATTATGTTAGTCTGTCTTTAATTTATTGGATGATACCAAATATTAAAAAATACAATTTAAATGAATTTAGAATTTTTTATTTGTGTGTTTTGTCACTTCCTATTTATGTTTAACTAAATGCTTTTATTTTGGGGGGAACTTTTAATATACATTACTCAATAATATAGCTACCACTACATTCTTAAATTAAAAACTTAACTGTATAATTTTTCTTTCCACTAAACATAGCTGTATAACTTTTGGAGAAATTTCATACACTCAATGCATAATATTATATTTTTTGTATTGCAACAAGCATGCTAAGACTGTTTGTAGTTTTTAGTGTCACACATGAACAATAATCTATCCAGAATTAATAGATTCTCTTAGTTCAAATGATTTATTCTACACATCAGTGTAACATATAAAGTGTTTTTTTGAATATTTTGTGTACATAGACATAGTTTATACTGATGCCTATGTAATCATAATCACAATTGATGGAGATCACCCTGAGTGAGCTACAAATTCATAAATTGGCTTTTCATATTAATAGTCTGAGTCTGCCTATTAGCCCACAATGGCTTGCCAGAAGAGCCAGAAATTGGTGTGTGGGAAAGGAACAACTCCCCACACACACTGGTTACAGCAGAAGTCTCAATGATCTGCGATGCTGTGACGTCTTGGATGGCAAGACAATAGTGCAGCTAAGGGCAGCATGACTCATACAAAAATTCCTATAGAGGCAAAAATTAATCTATGGGAAGAAACAAATTTTCCATTAATCTATGAGCTGTTCTTGCTAGAATGCTTCCTTCCTTGTTGCCAGGAACCTGCTGGCATCAGTGCTCTCCACTTCACTGTTCCCTGCACCTCTCCTTACCATTTCTAGAAGCTGTAGGTTCAATAAATAGTGTCAAACTCCAGGAGACAGTGTCTTAGCCAGATAAGAGCTTTGACTGTCCTGGCCCCCCCATTTATGCATTAAGATCTTGTCTTGTCCTTTATTATCATGCTGCTGTACCCCTGGTTAGGTGATTGGGAGTTTGTACAGCTTCCAATAACAATAAAAATGAAAACTATATTAATGTTGCAGTAAACTTTTCTAGTCAAAATATATGGATAATTTTTAAATAGGAAAAATAAAGGCATATTACTGATTCAAAATTGAGTGAATATAGGAATGGCAGGGCTATAACTAGAAAAGTAAAGAAAGGAAAATCAAGAGAGCAGTATTAATAAAAATGTGGAGATGGCAAAAACACTGTAGCCTACCACTCCTGATAGTACTTTAAATACAGCTCACCCCATTAATGTTAGTAACTGTGGTTACAAATGAAGGTTTTGTATAGAATGGAGACTCATTTAAACAAGAGCAGACGATTCTGAAATTATAATGTATTGAAATTTGCATCATTGCTTCTAAAAATTTATAGGCCTAGGAGAAAACATGTTGATTCATAACATATGAACCTAAGTTTTCTTATATTCACAGATCCTCAAATTTATTCTATTCTTCTTAAGTATGTAAATATTTGTTTGAGAATATTTTCTTTCGTTCCACATACGTCTCTTGGTGCGTTCATTACTTTTCTCATTGTTCAGACAAAATACCTGAAACCCAAAGTTAAAGGGGAAAAGGTTTATTTGGCTTATAATTTGTAGAGGTTTCAGTCCATAATTGCTTGGCTGCAAGGCAGGGTGGCAAAGGAGCAACAACAGTTCATGGTGGCAGAAGCAGCAAAAGCAAGAAAGGAACATTAAGGGAGTCTCTTTGACCTTTTTATCCCATCCAGACTACTGAGATAAGGGCAGTGCCAAACCAATCACTCACTGGATTTAGTAATCACACACCCTTAATCCCAGCATCACACAGTCTAGATTCAGCCCCACCTCATGACTGCATGAGGCTTTGAGGGGACATCTAGATACAAACCATAACATTTGGAATACATATATTTTTAAATGAGCAGAGTTTTGGTTTATTAGAAAAGCACATAAGTAATCAAATGTTACTGTTCCTGAAGGTTATTTTCTAGAAGAACTATAGATATTTTCTAATCTTAAAAAGTTGCTCTTGAATTCTAATTCCAATTAGAATGACTTAGATTCAAATAAAAATAGTAAATGCAATTTAATGTATCTTTTACCATTGTAGTTTGGCAACCAATTTCATATTTTTAGGGTGTGTTCTGTACCATACTGAGTATATATTGAAAACAATTTACTTTAAGTCATGATGCATCTTCTCATATGTACAGTATTCAGAAATAGTTGTAGAGTTTAACATTTTACTTTTCATTAAGGAGTTTTCAAAAGTAATTTTTCAAATGTAGCAATGTTATGATTTTTATGTTATTTTCTGATAATATTTTGCTTAGATTTTGTTTCCTTTTAGCAATTCAAATTATTGAAATAATTTTGTAAATTATATGTACAGTAAGGAATGCATTTCATTTGAGTTTTGTAAGAACACTTTAATATTTTCCAGATAATTACAGAATTTGTAACAAAAGTAGTTTAGGTATACAAAAATACATCACATGCTTAAGAAGAAACATGGTAGGCAAGGATTTAGCTCAGTGGTTCCACTGCCTGCCTCGCAAGCTCAAGGTCCTGAGTTCGATCTCCAGTACAAAAAAACCCACCAAAAAACAGAAGAAACGTGGTATACTATAAATCCTTAATCAAAAATGAATTTGAAAATAATTATAATATTTTCAACTTAATTAGATCAATTATAATCCCTAAGGAACTGCAGGATTATTGTTCTTCAAATTGTGTTTTCTACCACAGGGCATGTGTGTGTGTCCTCATGGTATTATAGCTTACCATAAGGGAAAAAGCTCATTTTGCACTTTTTAAAAATGCAAACTAAATTATACTAAAGAAGACACAAAACCGTGTCATCTACATCTAAATTGGTTTTGGAACCTCAGGGAAGGATAACTTTTGTATATATTACGTTATGATTTGACCATAGTATCTAATAGATTAGATTTTATTAAGTACAATAAAACCAACATGATTTTTTGAAGAAACTAAATTGAACTGAACTACCTAATTAATTACAAAAACTTTAATTCCTTCACAATAGAGTATAGTTATAGAAATATTATGTTTTATAAAAATTAGAGTGGACACGCTCACTTAGTGAAGCTTTTAACCTTCTAGCTACTACATAGATGAAGGTTTTAAAATTCAATTATACTCTAAAACTGTTTCAACCTTGAAACAGCTAATGAAGCAAGATTATTCTTACTTCTCTTTTGTCTAACCAAGACAGATATTGCCATTTATAATTCCTTGAAATTGACTAAATTTTAGAAGTGTTTAGAATACTCATTGTATTCTAATATAGGAGCAACTCACTAATTTCCTAATGTCTGAAAAACTATATTTACTAAAGCACTTAAAACATACAAGATTATCTATCCTTGAGTTGTGAGAATAAGACATCCTAAAGATAACTGCAATTTTCTGAGTTTTAGAAGTATAAGGACTTGTGCTTACTATTGAACAGATGATATGTTAATGTATATGTTGAAAGTAGGTTTATTTTAACATTTTATTAGCAATAATGAAATAGGAAATGATTAAAACAGGCATATATCAAATTAGAATTTTTTATTTTAATTACTTATTTATAGTGGCAAAGGTAAATATTATAAAATCTGTGTGTGTGTGTGTGTGTGTGTGTGTGTGTGTGTAACCTGGGGATTGAACTCAGGTTCAATTGGACTAAGCTATGTCCCCAGACTATTTTATTTTATTTTATTTTACTTTGCCAAGATCTTGCTAAGTTGCCCAGGCTGGGTTCAAGTTTGTGGTCCTTCTGCCTCAGTCTCTCAAAGGTCTGGGGTTCATCTCTTCCTGATGGTCTAGTGGCTAGGATTTGGCACTTTTACCAGTGCTAGGATACAAATGTGAGCCACCACACACCTGGCTGTTACTATTTTCGAATTTTCTTCATCATAAGTTAAAAAGCTAAGGCTAAGATTTACTAAAAAACATACACATGGCTGCAACTCAGAACTCACAGAACATAGTGAAGCCTGGCTAGCTCCCAAGTGAGCCACCTCTCCATCCAACCTTTGTTCTCCTTCTACAGGATATAGATGTGCCCAAGAAGCATTTAGTTACTATCTACATGCTTAAATCATCCAAATGTGCCCATTTGACTAGTTCTAGCCATGCATGAGTCAGGCAACTGCTGCAGGCCAAGTCTGAAGATGGCCTTTCATCTCTTCCATGATCCTTGTCTCAGCCTTGGGAGACAGTTACCTTGTATTCTTTCTTGCTCCCTTCCTGCTCATGCCCCAATCACAAAACAATCACGCTACATTCTGCCTAGACCACAAAGGCCATGTAGCACTATCTGCCCTTCCTTCTCTTCCTGTTTGCCTTCCACTATAAATAAAGAGTGCATGGTGCTCCAGGCAGACATTAGCTTCTGATGATCTATGTTTCCACCTGGTCCCAATTTTCAAGCATAATCTTGGTATGTATCCTTCTTTCTTGGTCTTCTTCGTCACTTCGTCATCTCCCACCACTCTTCTGGACTTTGGACCCTATGCTGTTCAGGTCATGCCATGCAAGCAATGTATGAATTTCTGGTCAAGTCTTTTAAAGACAAAGTATGTCATTAATACCAGTTTGCACCAGTTAACAAAGAAAACAATGGATGGGAAAGCAACACCCCTAAAAGTGGGTGTCTGAATCACCTTTTGGAGGAAAATTGCCTTCTAAATTAGAGCTCGATCATGTTATTTTGAGAGAGAAATAAAATTTCTTTAATGTATAATTTAGTAAATTCTGTATTCTATTTTGTTTAAGAATAAAATAATCCCCAGGTACACTGCAAGTGTATACAGACACTTTTGGGTGACATGTGTACCATGGCCCGTGTACCTCCAACAAAGAGCTGCTTATTTCTTCAATCCTAATTACCTGAAATAATTTCCCAGAATAATTTCTCACTTTTTAAATCATGGTACCCAACCATTAAGGAACAACGAAAAAGACCACATAATTCAACAAATCATTCCCTTAACTTAGGCTTCTCAGAGTTTTGTACATATTGTTTGATTGGCTTTTCTAGTATTCCCAGTTAACACACCTTTAATAGCATAGATTCCATAGTGATTAGATAACCATTAGGCTCATAGGAAAGGATAAAAGCCTATGAAAATCATCGTTGAAAAGAATGATCAATTCCAAACATTATTATTTAATAAAACTTTTAATCAGATCTTTGATATATTTCCATGCCTACTTCCAGTTACACTGATCTACTGATCTCCTAGAATAGAGTTCCATTGACTGCTATTATTAGGATTAGTAATGATTATGATTATTTGGGTTGATTATGATGATAACCCTCAAGACATGACTTAGTATCATAAATCAGTTCCTAGTATCTACAACCTTTGACATTGTAGGGCCAGGGCTAATCAAACCACTGTGTGATCCTTCACATTGATAAGCTTTATTTTGTGATAATTTCCTGCAGTAAAAGCCATTATGTAAGGGATGGAGATGTGCCTCAGTAGTAGAGTATGCACAAGCCTTCAGTTCAATACTCATTGAAAGAATTGTGTGTCCAATGGTGATAAATTGGGTGTATTGTAACCCATATAGGGCTTTTTGGGGACAAATCATATATTTCCCCCAAAATGCTACTTGCTTAAAGTGCAGAAGAATTATATATAATTACAGGCTACCAAAATATACTTATTTTCATCTCACACGAGGTTGTCTGATTTCAGTTTATTCTTTCAAAAATTAAGACCTACTCAAAGAGACATAGTAAAGAATGACAAGAAGAAACCCAGCTCACACAATCTGCTATCCATCTGCTTCCTAGTTTACTAGTTGAGTTCTAGTATATAAAGTTGGCAATATTAAACTTATTAACGTGTGCCACTATGAACTAGTTCATCAAACCAGTCTTACAGACTCCACTCATTTCAAAGGGTATTTAGATCAGCAACTTTCCCCCACAGCACTTTCAGTGAGGATATTTCATATACCTGTAAAGCAGTTGAATTTTTTTTGTCATGCACTGTTTATGCTTTCCTTGGATCCCCTGATGTATATACATAGACACACTTGCATACATTAAGGTGCACCATAATGTTCAATAAGTTTTGAGAAATGTATAGTATCATAGTTACACTTTGAGTCAACAATATCCCACAATATAATGTTGAAATTATTAAATTCCCCTATGATTCACCTATTTCACTGTCTCTTCTCTATTCCAAACTCCAGAGAGCAAGTGAGATTTTTATCATTGCTCAAGTTTTGGCTCTTCCTCAATGGAATATAATTGGAATTAAACCAAATGTAGTTGTTTTTGTTTGTTTTGTAATATTAGAGTTTAAATCAAATGAAACTCTATCACTGAACTACATCCTCAGCCTTTTATATTTTATATTTTTGAGACAGAATCTCCCTAAATTGCACAGGCTGCCCTCTAATTTGTGTTCATCCAGCCTTGGCTTCCTGGAGTAGCTGATCACCACCAGCTCTCCCACGTTTCAAATAGTATGTAGACTTTTAAGAGCAGTTCTTTCACTTAGAATTATTCACATGAGTTTAACCCATTTATTTGATGGACTGATGTCTCATTTCTTTTTTTTTTCTTGACATACTGCAGTTCATCAAGAAATTTAGCTGTCAAAAGACATTTGATATTTCCAGTTTAGGATGATTATGAATAAAATAGCTGTAAATTTTTCAAGTGCAAGTTTTTATGTTGATATACATTTTCAGATCAGATGGATAAATCCCCAGGGATACAACTGCTAAATATGTTTACCTTTGTAAGAAATTAAATTAGTAATTAATAGATAAAATACTGAATGGACTCTCAATTATTGCTGATGTCAGGTCTTTCAGTATATTATTCAGCAATTAGTATTTTTAGGACTTTGGATTTTAGCTATTTACTAGGTAGGTAGGAAGAAGTATCTCATTTTTGTTTTAATTTAACATTTGCTAATAACAAATCATACTGAGTATTATTTCCTATCTTATAAAGCCATGTATATACCTTTATGTTGAAGTAACTGTTCATATGTTTTGTCTACTTTTGCATTGTATATTTTTTGTTGAGTTTAACACTTCTTGTATAGCTTAGAAACATGTCCTTAATCACATGAATTATTTGGAAACACTGTTTCACAATGTGCACTTTGTTTATTCTCTTGGCAGTGTGTTTTGCAGAGTGATTTTTAGCTTTGATAATATCAAACTAGTTGTTTTTTCATGGGTCATATTTGATATTGTATCAATACTCATTTTAACATGCAAGGTCAACTAGAGTTTTTCATGTGTCTCTTCTAGGATTTTGTAATATTGCATTTTACATTTATGCATAACATTTTAAGTCAATTTCTGTGAAGGTGTAAATTCTGTTTTCTGGTCCATTTGTTTTAAAGATGGACATAATTTTGTCTAAAAAACCCACTTTTTCTGATATTATCTTTTTCTATCATTGATCTACCATCAGTCACTAGCCAACTCTACTTGGGCAGCTCTGTTTCTGGCATCTTTTATCTGTCCCACTAATGTATGTATTCATTCTTTGACTAATTCAACACCCTCTTGATTGCAGAAGATTTAAAATATGTCTTGTAGGTAGATATGATCAATCTTCTTCCTTCTATTTTATTCATCATTCTGGGTTACATATATGTAATATACACACTTCAGGATTAGTTTTTGCTAACAATAAAATAATTGGTGGGTTTTTATTGAATAGTATGGCATGAAGTCTATCAGAAAACTTGGTATGATTTAGCATTTTAAAAAATTGATCCTTTCAATCCATAAACATGGAATATTTCTTCATTTTTTACATCTTTAATTTTTATTACTGTTGCATAATTCCTCCATTTAGATCTTATAATAAAATAAGATTATTTTAAAATAAATCATTCATTTCTGAATTGAAGTATTTATAATTTAATTTTTCTCAATTCCAACTTCTATTTTTGTTGTATAGGAATATCAATTGGGATTTTTTTATATAGAGAGAATCATGCCATCAACAAAGGACAGTTTTAATTTTCTCTTGCAAATATGTGGTACATTTTGTTTCATTATCTTATTCTACTCCTTAGTAATTTAACTTTGAAGTAGAATAAGATTGAAAAGAGAAGACACACTTGCTTTTAACTGATTTCAGCCAAAAGGCACTGTTTCTTGTGCAATTAAATATAGATGGAGGATTTTTTATATATGCTCTTTATCAATATTAGGTTACTTTCTAGTCCTAGTTTGCTGAGTATTTTGAGTACATGTTAGATTCTGTTAAATGCTTTTCTGTATCAAAATATAGGGTCCAAATATTTTATTAATGTGGGGGTTACATAACTTTTACAAGCGAATCAACCTTTCATAGGTGGAGTAAACCCCGTGGTCATGGCATGTAAACCACAAGATTTTATTTTCTAGTATTTATTTTTATTATTATTCTTTGATTGTATTATTTTTCATTTTTGTTTTCATAGTGCATCTTATAGGTATTTTCATAGTATATATCATAGTAGATATTTTCAGGTAGATATTAATAAAGAAAATATGAAAGCCATTCTATGAATAGATAATTTTATAACAAAAATAATTAGAGAATAATAATGGTAAATGCTATATTGTATCATAACTGTATATCATACTCTAAAAAGAATATATTTTAATTTGCTAATCTTGTAATGGCAAATGGAAATACTGACAAGCACCCAGGACTTAGAGGCAGAAAGCAAACTTTATTTAAGTCAACAGGACTGGTTGGGATAATTCCTCAGAGAACCAGGGCACTGTCTTTTGTCTGTCTACAGTTTATATAGGATTTGCAAGCAGGAACTAGTACAGAAGCAGAGTGAGCAGTTGATTGGTTATATATTGGTTACACATGTGATATTATGTGATGCAAGTTCAAACTCAGGATAAGAAACATTAATTTTGGGGTAAGGTCGGCTAGATAAGGGAAACACATATTTAGAATACCCATCAGTTGTGGGTAGGGTCTGGCAAGGAGGAGCAGATAAGCAAGACATGTACTTAGAGTGGGCATCAGGCCAGGGTCAGCCAAGGAGGAATTTGCTTGGGCTGAAAAGTAAAACTGCTCCCAGCCTGGACTGGTGCCCACCTGTGTTATCTTTCTTTCCCAGCAGTAGCAGGTCACAGTAGTCCTGGCAGAGCAGAAGAGTTAGAGACCCTTGTGCCAGTCCTCACCACCAGCACCAGGCCTCTGTGAGGCATCTGATGGCCTGAGACTAGGGATGCATCAGAAATGCATCATATAGAGTACATTGTATCCAGGATGGGTTCAAGCCCTGGGCAGATAGGGAGTCTTGAAGGTAGATGTCAAGGTATGTCCTAGGCAGCATTAACAGCTTAGATAGGGAGTTATGTTTTTGACAGTGCTAGCAAGAAAATATGTGCTTCTATAATGATTTATTATAGACTACGAAACTTTGTAATTTTTAACTCCATTTTCAGATTAACCAATGCCAGACTTTTCCTTTTTAATCTCTCAGTTCATTTCCTAATAATACTATACCTGCTTTTTTGCATAAAATATTTTAAGTATTCTTAAAGTATGTCACATTCTGTATAATTTTGAACAATTTATTCCTATTTTTCAATAGTTATTATTCTTTTGGTCTTTATTTTCACTTTCAGTTTCTCACTCCAGAGAGTGCAGTATTTACATGTGTATCCTACTTATTACACTTATTTTTGATTCATATGTGTCATTTCTTTCATGAGACAGGGTACCACTGTATTCTTCAGTGTGTTCTTGAACATATTATGTGGCCCAGACTGGCTTCACACTCACAGTGCTTCTCCTGATACAGCATCCTGAATGCTAAATAAGAGGATAAGAGGATAAGAGGCATTCACAACCATGCCTGGTGTTATATGTGTCTTTATACAACATAAATCCAATTTATTAGGTTAACTGCAAAATCACTTTTTTCTAAATAGTACATAATTAAATTTATTTTATATATATATATATATATATATTTATTTATTTATTTGGGGGGGGTACCAGGGATCAAACCCAGGACCTTGTGCTTGCAAGGCAGGTGTGGTGGTATGAACTAAATCCTCAGCCCTTTAATTTTTTGTATTCAATAAATTTATTGGTACATTTTGGGTATACATTATGATCACATTCATCATTAGGAATTTGTACTCCTACATGATACATCTTGGTTCTTATTTTTTCCCATTCTCCTTCCCTCCTTTCAACTCCTCCACCCCTTCTTACTTATAAAAGCTTTATTTCCATCTTTTCTCTTTTCTCATTTTTTTACTTCCCTTCTTTCATTTCTCCTGCCCTCCCTCTCTCCCTAGTTCCCCTTCCTCTTTCACAATATCTATTATGCAGTTTCTCACAACAGAGAAACAATTTGGTATTTACACATGTGTGTCCTATATATTTCACTTAAGAGTATAGTCTCAAGGTGCATCCATTTAGCTATAAATATCTCCAGTTTATCTTTCTTTATGGCTGAGTAGTACTCTATTTTATCAAAAAATCCTCATGTTCTTTATCCAGTCACCACTAGATGGGCATTTGGGCTTTTCCAAGAATTAGCTATTGCAAAATATGCCACTATAAACATGAGTGTGCATATATTATATATCACTGTGGTATGATGCTATTAATTCTTTCAGGAACATACCCAGAAGGGTAATAGCTGTGTCAAATGGGACCTCTAATCCTAGTTACTTTTTAGGAATCTCCACACATGACTTCCATAGCGGTTGCCCAGTCTCCTGGGCACTACACTCTAATCAACAGTGGAGAACAGTTCCTTTAACTTCATAGGTTCATCAGCATTTGTTGGTTGATTTCTTCAAAAGAAATTCCTTCTGGAGTGAAGTGGAATCTCGATGTTGTTTTAATTTGCATTTCTCAAATGACTGGGAATTTTGAACATATTTTCATGTATTTATTTGCTGTTTCTACTTCAACTGAGAAGTGTGTATTCATTCAAATGCCCATTTTTGAATTGGGTCTTTAAATTTGGGTGGACTGAATTTTTTTCAATTCTTGGTACATTTTAGGTATACAATATGTTTACATTTATCATTGGGTGCTTGTACCTATACATGATGTATCTTGGTTTTTATTTTTTTCCCCATTAATTGTGCACCCTTCACCCCCTCCATCCTTCCCTATTTACATAGACTTTGTTTCCATTTTTTTTTTCTCATAATTTTTCAATTCCCTTCTTTCCTTTCCCCTTCCCCTCCAACCACACCTACAACATTGGAGCTTTTCCTATTTTAAAGTATCAATTATTAGTTATTAATCCTTTTAATCCTTATTTACACTTTCAGTTTCTCACACTAAAGAAACGTTGGTATTTACATATGTGCGTCCTATTTATTTTGCATAAGAGTATGTCCTCAATATGCATCCATTTAACTATGAATGACTCTAGTTTCTCATTCTTTATGGCTGAGTGGTCCTCCATTTTATAAAAAAAAATCACATCTTCTTTATCCAGTTTTGAGTTGATGGGCACTTGGGCTGTTTCCAAGCTTTAGCTATTACAAACTGTATCACTATAAACATGGGTGCACATATATCGCTGTGGTATGATTGTGTTAATTCTTTGGGGAAGATACCCAGCAGGGGAATAGCTGGGTCAAATGGGACCTCTAGCCCTAGTACTTTGAGGTATCTCCATACGATTTCCATAGTGGTTGGACCAGTCTACACTCCCACAAAATATCGAGAAGCGTTCCTTTCTTTCCACACCCCCGCAAGGATTTGTTATTGGTTGATTTCTTTATAGCAGCCATTCTTTCTGGGGTGAGGTGGAATCTCTGTTGTTTTCATCTGCATCCTTCAAATGACAAGTGATGTTGAACATTTTTTCATATATTTATTTGTTGCTTTTACTTCTTTGTCTGAGAAGTGTCTGTTCATTTAAGGTGCTCATTTTTGAATTGGGTCTTTGAATTTGGGGGGTCTAATTTTTTTCAGTTATTTATATAAGCTAGATATTAGTCTATTAGTCCTTTGTCTGAGGTACAGCTGCTAAAATTTTTTTCCCACTTTGAAGGTTGTCTCTTAGCTCTGTTGGTGGTCCCAGTTGTTAATTCTTTGTGCTAGTTCATATGCTATTGAGGTTTTGTTCATAAAGTCTTTTCCTTTGCCAATGTCCTCAAGAGTTCTACCTAACTTATCTTCCAGCAAGTTCAGTGTTTCTGTCTTAATATTTAGTTCTTTAATCCACTTCGATCTTAGTTTGGTGCATGGTGAGAGGTATGGGTCTAGTTTTAATCTTTGGCAGGTTGAAATCCAGTTTTTCCAACACCATTTATTA
>NW_004624810.1:1494557-1512603 GCF_000247695.1 Heterocephalus glaber
CTCAGTGTTGTTTTCATCTGCATCTCTCGAATGACCAGTGATGTTGAACATTTTTTCATATATTTATTTGCTGCTTTTACTTCTTTGTCTGAGAATTGTCTGTTCATTTCAGATGCCCATTTTTGAATTGGTTCTTTGAACTTGGGGGGTCTGATTTTTTTCAGTTCTTTATATATTTTGATAGTAGCCCTTTGTCTGAGGTATAGCTGCTAAGATTTTTTTCCCACATTGTAGGTTGTCTCTTAGCTCTGTTGGTGGTTTCTCTTGCAGTGCAGAAGCATTTTAATAAAATGAAATTCCAGTTGTTGATTCTTTCTCCTAGTTCCCGTGCTACTGAGGTTTTGTTCATAAATTCTTTTCCTATGCCAATATCTTAAAGAGTTCTACCTAACTTATCTTCCAGCAAGTTTAGTGTTTCTGTCTTAATATTTAGTTTGTTAATCCACTTTGATCTTAGTTTAGTGCATGGTGATAAATATCAGTCTAGTTTGAATCTCTGGCATGTTGATATCCAGTTTTTCCAACACCATTTATTAAATAGGCTATCTTTCCTCCAAGGAGGGTGGTTGGCTCCTTTGTCAAAGATGAAGTGGTTGAGTATGTCTGATATTGTTTCTGCATCTTCTAATCTATTCCACTGATCCTCGGGTCTGTTTCTCTGCCAGTACCACACTGTTTTTATCACAGTAGCTTTGTAGTACAGCTTCAAGTTGGATATTGTGATTTCTCCAGCCATGTCTCTGTTGCCCAGAACTGCTTTTGCTATTTTAGGTCTCTTCTGGTTCCAAATAAATTTTTGAATTGTTTTCCCTAGTTCTATGAAGTATATTATTGGAATTTCATTTGGTATTGCATTGAATCTATACGGTAGTTTTGGAAGTATGGCCATGTTCACTATATTGGTTCTTTCTACCCAGGAACAAGGGGTGTCTTTCCATTTTCTTATATCCTCCTCGATCTCCTTTTTCATGGTGCTGTATTTTTCAGTATAGAGGTCTTTTGCTTCCTTTGTTAGTTTGATTCCTAGATATTTCATTATTTTGGATGCTATTTTAAAAGGAATTTTTCACTAATTTCTCTCTCAGTGAGTCTACTATTTGTGTATAAGAAGGCTATTGTTTTTTGAGTGTTGATCTTATATCCAGATACTCTACTGAATCTGTCAATTAAGTCCAGAAGTCTTTTGGTAGAGTTTTTTGGGACTTCTATGTAAAGTCTCATATCATCAGCAAATAATGACAGTTTAACTTCTTCTTTTAGTATCTTTATTCCTTTTCTTTCTCTTTTCTAATTACTGTGGTTAATGTTTCCATAATTAAATTGAACAGGATTGGAGATAGTGAGTATCCTTGTCTTGTTCCTGATTTTAGCGTGAAAGTGTTCAGTTTTTGACCATTTAGTATGATGTTGGCTGTTGATTTTTCATAGATAGGCTTGATCAGGTTGAGATAAAGACCTTCTGTTCCAATTTTCTGTAAGGTTTTTATCATGAATGGGTGTTGAATACTGTCAAATGCCTTTTCTACATCTATTGAGATGATCATTTGGTTTTTGTTCTTGACTCTGTTAATATAGTGTATTACATTTCTTGATTTACAAATATTGAACCATCCTTGCATCCCTGGGATAAATTCAACTTGGTCAGTGTGTATGATCTTCTTGATGACCCTCTGTATTCTGTTTGCCAGTATCTTGTTGAGGATTTTTGCATCTATGTTCATTAGGGAGATTGGCCTGTAGTTCTCTTTTTGGGTTGGGTCTTTCCCTGGTTTTGGAATCAAAGTAACACTTGCTTCCAGGAATGAATTTGGAAGCCTTGCTTCCCTTTCAATTTCCTTGATGAGTTTAAAGAGTAATGGCAATAGTTCTTCTTTAAATGTCTTGTAGAATTCAGCAGTGAAGCCACCAGGACCTGGGTTTTTCTTTGTTGGTAAATATTTTATTACATTTTCAATTTCACTCCTTGTAATTGGGGTGTTTAGAATTTCTATATCTCCTTAATTTAACTTTGGCCATTCATATGTATCTAGGAATCTGTCCATTTCTTCTGTGTTTTCCATTTTATTAGAGTACAGGTTCTCGATATAGGTATTGATGATCCTCTGGATTTTTGCTGAGTCTGTTGTGACTTCCCATTTTTCATTCTTAATTGTATGGATTTGAGCATCTTCTTTCCTTTGTTTGATAAGGTTGGCTAAAGGTTTATCCATTTTATTTATTCTTTCAAAAACTAACTCTTTAATTCATTATTTTTTTTATATTGTTCTCTTTGTCTCCATTGCATTGATTTCTGCTCTGATCTTTATAATTTCCTCTCTTGTGCAAGCTTTGGGTTTCTTATGCTCTTCTTTTTCTAGGAGTTTGAGATTCTGCATTAGGTTATTTATCTGAGTTCTCTCTATTTTCCTAATATAGGCTTTCACTGCTATGAATTTCCCACATAGAACTGCTTCCACTTTGTCCCTTAGATTCCTGTATGTTGTACTGGCATTATCATTTACTTGTAGAAACTGTTTAATTTCTTCTTTAATTTCCTCTCTGACCCAGTGGTTGTTCAGGAGGATGTTATTCAACTTCTATGTGTTTGTGGGGGTTTTGTAGTTTCTCATGTTATTGATCTACAATTTTATTGCACTATAGTCTGATAATATGCAGTAGGTAATTTCAGTTCTTTTACACTGACTTAGACATGTCCTATGAGCTAGCATATTGTCTATTTTGGAGAATGACCCGTTTGCAGCTGAAAAGAATGTATATTCTAATTTTGTGGGGTGGAACACTCTGTAAATATTTATTAAGTCCATTTGTTCAATAGCTTGGTTCATTTCTTGAATTTCGTTGATAAATTCTGTCTAGATGACTAATCTATTTGTGATAGTGGGATATGAAGTCCCCCACTACAATTGTATTAGTGCTTATTTGGTTTTTTCATGTCCATTAATATTTGTTTTGTATAGTTGGGGGCATTCATATTCGGTGTATATATATTTAGGACTGTCATCTCTTCCTCTTGGATTGTTCCCTTCACAACAATGTAGTGACCATCTTTGTCTCTTTTAATTAGTTTGGTTTGAAATCTACTTTGTCTGCAAATAATATTGCTACCCCTGCTTTTTTCTGGGTTCCTGTCATGTGGAGAGCCATTTTCTATCCTTTTACTTTCAGTCTATGAATTTCTTTTTGATTTAGGTGTGTTTCTTGTATACAGCATATTGCTGGATTTTGCTTCTTAATCCGTTATGTCAGTCTACTTCTTTTGATTGGTGAATTGAGGCCATTACCATTAACTGTTATAATTCATAGATATTGACTCCTCCTTGTCATGATGTTTTACTGTTGTTGGCTCTTATTTCTTTTTCCTCCTTTCCCTTTATTGTCTTACCTTGCCTGGTGGCTTCCCTCTGTTGAGCCTTATGAAGTTGTGATCTTCGTTGCCTTTTTCTAGGATATTGCTTAGAATTGTTTGGAGTGCTGGTTTGGTGCTCATGAAATTTTTCAGATGTTCTTTGTCGTGGATGTATCCAACTGCCCCATCAATTTTGAAAGATAATTTTGTAGGATACAACAGTCTAGGTTGGAAATTATTTTCTTTTAGGGCTCAAAATACTTGATTCCAGGCTCACCTTGAGTTGAGTGTTTGTGTTGAGAAGTCTGCTGTGATTCTGATGGGCTTTCCTTTATAGGTGATTTGTTTCTTTTCTCTAACTGCTTGTAGGATTTTGTTCTTCTGCTGGGTTTCTGGGATCTTGACTATTATATGTCCAGGTGTAGATTTTTTTTTTGATTGTGCCTCATTTCTCTGTATGTCCAATTCCCCACCTCTGTCTGGGAAGTTTTCTACTATTACTTCTGTGAACAGTTTTTTTATGTCAACTGTGCTTTCTCCTGTTTTTTTGTGGACTCCTATCAGTGTTATGTTATTCTTCTTTGGATCATCTAGCAGCTGCTGGCCCCTTACTATTTTGAAGAAATCTCTGTTTTTATGCTCCTTCACTTCAATCCTGTCTTCTATGTCTGATATTCTACCTTCAGATTCTCTTAATCTGCTCTGCATGGTTTCAGTGGAGTTTTTAATCTCCTGAATATCTGTTTGAATCTGTTTCATGGATTCCCTTTCTTTCTTATGTTGGGCAATCATGGTTTACATTTCTTTCTTATGCTGGGCATTCATGGCTTCCAGCCTGATTCTGAGCTCATCTATTTTTTTTCTTTTTATCTGACTCTGTTCTGGAGCCTCTAATCATATCATTCACTCTGCTCACCATGTCTGTAGTTATCTGGGAGATTATTTCTGTTTTGAATTTTTCTAGAGCCTCGTTCATCTGTTTTGTTACTTCCTGTGCTATCAGTTCAGGGTATCCAGGTGGTTGATTATCAGACTTTTCCACCTCATTTCCCACAGAATTTGCCTTTTGTGGGGTGGAAGTATGAGTTTGTGCCTTCCTTAAATGTCTTCTCATTTTTGTTTTTGGCACTGTCCTTGGTTTAGTTCCTGGGTTGATATTTTGAAGTTGCTTATTGTAAGTATCTTTGTTGATGTATTTAGAACTCTTATGGAATGATTGCTTCTCAGAGGTGTCTTCCAGATATAGCTGGGCTTTAGGTTTTGAGACTCTCATGACTCTGTGGCTATCTCATTTTCATTATACCAGGAAGGCAATCACAACATCTTAGCCAAAATGATGCAATCAGCAACACCATAGCATCAAGCACAGCTTAGAAAATGACAGTTTGTGGTAGTTATTAATCTATCACATTTAACTGTGTGAATTAAATCAAAATAGAGGACCAACCCAACATATGTTTATAGTGAATAAACTCTTAAACATAGCAACTTTACCCTTCAGGATGGGGAGTTAGAAGGAGTTGAGGAAGGAGGAAAAGATAGGTAGAAGGATCAGGAAAGGTTAGTGGTGAGGCCAGAAGACACAGGAAGATCATGCAAGCTCTAGGAAACTGTTGAAGGCAAGAGGAAAAGACAGAATGAAAGAACAAAGAAGTGAACAGAAGCACCTAACAGCAATAGGGGGGCTAGATACTGTATTTACATTCCTTTATAACTGATGATAATTGAGAGAAAGAAAAAGAGAAGAAAAGAAAAATAAAGGAGAAATCTAAATTAGGTCCAGAAAGGAACAAAAAAGGAGATGAAGAGCAATGTGGGACAGTGAGAAAATGAGTGAGAGAGAGAGAAAGAAAAGAGGAAAGAAAGAAAAAAAAGGAGAGAAAAATGAAAATTTGAAAAGAGCAGAAAAAAAAGAATTAAAAATGAGAGAAAAAAATTTCCTTTTTTGCAAATAACAAAGAATAAAAATGAGGGTCCTCCTTCAGGGTATGTCTCTGGTGTCACAGCAGACAATGTGGGCAGTTATGTGCAGATACAAGTCAATGAGTCTTAGCAAGCCAGTAGCAGACCTGTGAGATTCAGGCAGATTTCTGGCTTCTAGTCCCAAGTTGAGCTCCCTGTCCTCCTGTAGGGTTGAACTCTGCAAGGTTCTACTGCAGGTTCCAATTGCCTTTCCCCAGAAGATAGTACAGGTTCTGATGGGAGGTGATGATCCATCCAACTTATCAAGTATAGTGGTCTGGGGTACCTTTATTGCAGAGATTCTCTTCACTTTTCCACGGGGCTTCAGTTTTCATTGAGGAGCCTCAGAAAGGCCCCTCTTTCTGTTGTTCACTTCTGCTCTATCTTCTGGAGCTCAGGACAAGGGCTTTTATGATCCCCTGTGCCTCTGTAGTGTGGAACCAGGTAGCAGCAGAGCCAGGAGGCCAGAGGTGGTGGTGGGGGGACCAGGCCCTGCAGGCACCCACACAGCAAAGCAGAGTGCAGGGATGGAGTGGGGCCTCCAAGCCGCAACAGGGTCCTCACCTTGCAGTGAGGCCTTTTTTTTTTTTTTTTTTTTTTTTTTTTGGTGCTGGGAATTGAACTTGGGACCTTGTGCTTGCTTGCAAGGCAGGTGGTGGAACCATTGAGCTAAATCCCTGGCCCTTTCAATTCTTTGTATATTCTATATGTTAGCCCTTTGTCTAAGGAACAGCTGGCAAATTTTTTTCCTACTCTGTGGTTTGTCTCTTTACTCTGTTGGTGGTTTCTTTTGCTGTGCAAACACTTCTTAATAAGATGAGGTCCCAGTTGTTGATTCTTTGTAATATTTCCTCTGCATTCTGGATTTTGTTCATAAAGTCTTTGCCTAATTCTACATCCTCAAGTGTTCTACCTTTTCTCTCATCCAGCAGATTTAGAGTTCCTGTTTTAATATTTAGATCTTTGATCCACTTTGATTTTAGTTTAGTGCATGGTGACAGACATGGGCCTAGTTTTAGTATTCAGTAAGTAAAAAGCAAGTTTTTCTACTGCCATTTATTAAAGAGGTTCTTTCTTCCAGTGAACATGTTTGGCCCCTTTGAGAAACCAATAGCCAACGTCATACTAAATTGTTAAAAACTGAAAGCTTTCCCTCCAAAATCAGGAACAAGACTACTATCACCACTCTTATTCAATATAGTACAGAACAATCAGAAAAAAAGAAAGAATAAAAGGAATAAAGATAGGGAAGGAAGAAGTTAAATTATCATTATTTGCAGATGAGATGATACTTTACATACAAGACCCTTCAAATTCAACCAAAAGGCTTCTAGATTTAATATCCAAATTCAGTAGTTGGATACAAAGTCAACATTCAAAAATCAGTAGCATTCCTGTACACAAATAACAAACACACAGAGAGAAAATAGTGAAGCAATGCTTTTCACAATAGCACCAAAAAATGAAATACTTAGGAATCAATCTCACAAAGGAAATAAAAGATCTATACATTGGAAACTACAGTACTTTGAAAAAGGAGATCAAAGAGGTTATCAGAAAATGGAAAGCTATTCTTTGCTCCTTAGTAGGAAGAACCAACATAGTGAAGATGGTTATACTCCCCAAATTATGATATAGATTCAATACAATCCCAATCAAAATACCATTGAACTAGAGAAATCATTCCCCAAACTAGAGAAATCATTCCCAAAATTCTTATGGAATCAGAAGAGAGCTAGTATAGCAAAAACAATTCTGGGCAACAAAGGCAAGGCAGGAGGCATCACAATCTCTTACTTCAAATTATACTACAGAGCTTCTGTGGTTAAAAACAGCATGGTACTGACAAAAAAGAACAGATCTGAAGATCAATGGAACAGACTAGAACATGTAGAAAGAACCTCAAACACAATTGGCCACCTTATCTTTGACAAAGAGGCCAAACATATTTTCTAGTATTTCTTGCAACATTTTTACGCCTATATTCATGAGAGATATTGGTCTCAATTTTTCTTGCTTTTAATGTGTTTACCTGGTGTTGTCACTAGTGATGACAGCCTCCCAGAATGACATGCAAGTATTTTTCTCTACTTATTTATTTTCTGTAAGAGGATATGATAACATTTTTCCTTTACTTTTTGATAGAATTCAACAGTGAAATCAATGCCAATGTCTTTTCTTATTATTATTCTGCTTAGAGGTTTATCAGTTTTATTTACACCTTTCCACAGCATATTTGGTTTTATTTACTTTATTGTTTGGAGTTTTATTCATGTCTGCTGATTATTATTTTATATTTTTGTGCTTTCCTTACAACAGTGCTGTAAGGTATCTTCTATATACTGCTTTCTCTGCAGATCATTTTAGTTGGACTTGAATTTTTATTGAATTAGTATACCTTTTAATTTCTCTTGAGACTTCTCCAATAATTCATGTATTATTTTGAATTTGCTTATTAATCTCCAAATATTTGAGTTTTGTGTATCATTCTAATTCTGTTTTCTGGCTTAATTCCATTGTGATCTGAAAATACACTTTAAGTTATTCTTATTTGGAGTATTTAAATAGGTTTGTTTTATGACCCAAAATGTAGTTTATCTTGATGAATATTATATATTGGTTTGAAAAGAATGTATATTTCTATTTCATTTTTGATAAGTTGGTTGTTCTTTTGATATTTTCAGTACATCACTGCACTCATCTCTAGATTATTTCATTCTGATGAAATAATACTTCTGTCCTCATAGATAATCTCCCTCTGTTTGGCTTCTTTCAATATTTTAATCTTATTTCATATTTTTTGCAGTTTGGAATGAAATAATATGATGAAGTTTATAATAATTTTGGATTCATTTTACTTGGACCTGTGGTTTGGCGGCTGAAATCGGTTTTGAAATATCTTTATTTTTTTCAAATTATTATTTCAAATGTTTCTTCTCCATTCTTTTATTTTTTCCTTTTTGTTCTTACAAGTATGCATATTATACTTTATGTAACTATGTTGCAGTTCTTGAATGTTTAGTTTTATTTTTCTCTACCCATTTTGATTTTGAATGTTTTTGTCATTCTACCTAAGTATGAATAACTTTACAAGCTCACATATTCATTCTTGGGCTGTATCTGTCTACTTCTAAGCCTATGACATTATTTATTTGTGTTCTACCTTTTTAGAAATTTCTCATGGCTGAGCCAGGGTTGTAGGTCAATGGCACAGTGATGACCTGGCAAGTGCGGGGTCCTGAATTTTGAACCTCAGGTACAAAAATAAATTTCCTGTGGCTCTTTTGTAGTATTTTCTGTGTGTGCTTAAATTTTCTATCTATTACAACATGTCCACTTTTTTCCATCTTTGAAACTATTAATAAAAGTTACCTTAAGTTCCTTACCTGGTAATTCCAAAATATAAATAAATGAATCTGATTCTAGAAAAATAAAAGGGAATAGAATGGGAGGGATTGAAATGTGTTATGTATCCGTAATAATCCACTACAGTGAATGTGATCACTATACATTGCAAACTCTACTAATAAAAGTCAAAAAGTATAAATGCTATGAATCTACATTTTTGCCCTTGGAGATAATATTTTTCCATTTTCTTTTGTATACCTTGTGATTGTTTTGTTGAAAGATGGACTTTCTTTATCAGATATACTATTTCTTTCTTTCTCTTTGGTTTTTGTTCATTTGTTTTGATTTGTTTTGTTTCTTTTGTTTTTGCAGGACTGAAAAATTGAACCCAGGGCCTTAGCACTGATCTATAGTTCCAGCTATCTATCTATCTATCTATCTATCTATCTATCATCTATCTATTTATTTGAAAGAGGTTCTTGCTAAGTGCTAAATTGGCCAGTCTGTTCTCAAACTGACAATCTTCCTGCTTCAGCTTCCTTAAGTACTGGAATTATGATATTGGCCATCATTCCCAGGTAATTAATGGTATTTCATGTGAGCTTTTTTGTTTATCTGCTTGGATCCAGACAAGGTCAAATTTTTGTTATAGCATTAGGTGCCAAAATGTGGGGGACCTGACTGGGAGTGAATAACCAAAAATGAATGATTAAACTATGGGGCAAAAGCACACAGGCAGCATGATAATCAAATGGTTAAGCAAGAAGTTAAATTAGTAAAGCATGTTGTGTCTGGCCTTTGTCCTTCCCCTTCCTCAAGCAAAACTGCTTAGCCTTGAGACAGCTCCTGGCCCAAACTGCTCTTTCTCCTGCTTTTATCTCCTACACTGATATTCTAAATAAAGGCCAGAGAGCTCTCAGCATCAAAGCTCTTTCTTCTCCCCACCAATCTCCTTAATAGCTGGGTGCTTGGGGTTGAGAAATAGCCCTCCTGGGCCTCTCAGTACATTGAACTAAGTCTCTTCTCTAAGCAACATTTTTCATCCTCTACACCACTCAGTGCAGCACTAAATAATTCAATTCTCCTTAAAAACATTGTTTTATCACCATTTTTATTTTTAGGCTTCTCTTGGTGCTTCTCTTTCCATTGCATCTGTAACTTGTTGTTTTAAAGTAATTTTATACTAATGGAGCCCTATAAATTAGAAGGTAAATTGTTGATGAGGATAAGCCTTCTATAATCTTATGATTAAATGCCCATCTGTGAATTGAAGCTGTGTCCTTAGACCTTCACATATATTTGTTACCTGATTTTCCCCACTCTTAGATGGGAGAAAAAATGATATAGATGTCTGAATCAGTTTAAATATCCCTTCAACAGGTTGGAGGAGAATATGAAAAAAATCTTTGTTCCCGGGCAGGGGAAGGATTTGAGAATATTTCACAATATTTTACAATTGTCTCTTCTCTGTTTTCTGTCAGATCTTTCTTAGCTGTTCATCATGAGGCCCATAGGGGTTTCTAGAAATACAACTCACTAAAGTATCTGGGCCACTAAGCCTACAGTTTCTAGAAGATTCTCATTTGCCAGATGATCCACTCAAGACTAGCAGCTTGGGCCTCGAAGATGCAGGATTTTGGCTTGAGGCTTTTGGATTGACCTTTCTGTCTATATTTTGGGGTAGTGTTTTACTCTTCGACCTCAATTTTTCTGATCTCTATAAGAAAATTTACTGATTTAACTCTTTCACCTTTCTTATGCACTAAGAATCATGATGTTCAAGTTCTTCTTATGTGAGGCTGGAAACTGACTGATCCATGTTTTATCAGTTGTTTTAAATAATCAGTGTTTCAGTAATCCATTCCTACATTCAGTGAAACTACTTCCCTGAGGCGTGTAATCAAGATGGGTTGTCCATTTACTATTGATTCACTGCCCTGCATATTGGTATTAGTGGAATGTGTAAATTGGAAAAACATGTACAAAAATGGGTCTAATTGATAGAAGTTTGGTTTCAAATTTTTAAATATGTTCTCTCAGTATTGTTATTTTATGAGGTATGAAAATCCTGAAGTAATTAATTGAAAGTTCAAGTTAATATCTGCTTGTAGTCTTTTGGGATCCACTCATTGATGTAGCCTGTAATTCATTTGCCATGTTTATGGGAGTCTTTATACTTCAGAATTTTAGGCATAACTGTTTTCACATAAGTCCTTTTCTTTTGGCATTAGGTAATAATTCCTTGCTCTATTATAAGTTTCCTCAATTGTGAGATTGTGTAATCATTCTACTTATTGTCCATGGCACAATCACCCCTTCACTCGCTCTTTTCATGGTAGCAAATTGTAGGGATATCATTGAAACTGCTGTTTCCTTAACATTCTTATTTTCTTCTTAGATTGCAATTGTGTTGAATTTTTTTGTTGTTTAGTGAATTTATTCATTCTTCTTCTAAATTTCCACAAAGACTATCTATATAAGAATACAAAGACTCTTCAAATAAACTTCTTGAACTAGTAAGTGTATTTAGCCATGAAAAAATCAGAAGAAAATTGAGAAACCAACTATAATTTAATTGGTAAATTTGTTTCCTTTAAATTTGCTTCTTTTACAAGTAGAGATTATTAATGCTAAAGCTATTTTTCATGTAAATTAGACTGAACAAGTGATTAAGTAAATTTGATATAATGAGTCCAAATTTCTTGCTGTTAGGGAAAGAAGTTACAAATAAGCAAGAAGAATGTCTCATATTGTTATGATTTCTATCTAAAATGTTCCTCAAAGCCTCATGCACTCCCAGGTAGGGCTTTTGGGAGTGGCTGAATCTATGGTGTCTGAATACAGATAAGAGTTGTGATAATTAAATAATTCACTGATTGGTTTAGCATAGTCCTAGGTGTGAAAAATGGGAAAAATCACCATGGGTGTGAATAGCACCAACCAATAGGTTAATAGCTGGATTGGAATTAAAAGGGAAATGGAAATGCTCTGCTGCTGCTTGCTACTTCCTGCCTACCCTGCCATGAACTGTTTCTCCTCTGCAATATCCCTCTGCCATGCCACCACTCGGAGCCAGCTGACTATGAATTGAAACCTCTACAAACTGTGAGCTAAAGTAAACCTTTCCTCCTTAACTTGTGGGCCTTGGATAGTTTGACCTGGAAGTGAGAAAGTAACTAACACATGTATTAACTCTGTTGTCCATAATTAGAAATATCAATGTGA
The DNA here is from genome assembly GCF_000247695.1 of Heterocephalus glaber. The sequence continues at coordinate 1,506,439 of NW_004624810.1, forward strand.
AGCATATCTATTTTAATCAATATTGAGATTAACCAATTCAGCATAAATAACATAATTGTAAAAATGGCTTAGTATACACATGTGTATTTTCTTGTATAAGCTGCTTACACAGTGCACTGAGAGTCAAGCAGCAACAAGCATACCCAGTTCTTGCTGTCTAAACACTATTTGTTTTTAAAATGAATGAGAGATCTATGGAGAAATGGCTAATTTTATTGGTAAAGCAAAGAAATATGTAAGACAATCAAGGCCTATCTTATAATTCCACATTATTAAGGGAGTTAAAAAAATACCAAAATGACAGTGACGTCTAGCAAAAACTGAAAACACAAACAAACCTCCAAATAATGAACCTGGAAAACTTTGAAAACAAAATCAGTAACAATAGTATTAGCATTTAATCTGAATAGCAAAACAAATATTCACTAGTCAATTCTGGTAGAAATAATTAAGGAAATGAGGGAGAAGGGATAAATCTGCTCTCATGAAAAATTCTAATTAACATGTGTAGATGATCCCTCCTCCAAAAGTCTTTCTTATTCTCTTGAGTGTATGCTGGATTTTGTGAATTGCTTTAAAAAATAGGTAGGAACTGGGCTGGGGATTTAGCTTAGTGGTGCCGCCGCCTGCCTTGTAAGCGCAAGTTTCCAAGTAAGTAGAAACTGACACTCATTGTTTACAGGGCAGACAGTAAATATTTTAAGGTTTCCATGCAGAGATTTCTGTAGCAACTATTTATCCTTGATATTATGAAAATATTTGAAACCACCAGACATATAATGTTTAAGGAAAATAATATGGCAACATTTTAGTAAAATTTTATTTACAAAAATAAATGTTGGACCCTCTTTAACCTATAATCCATAGGTTGTTTTTTTTTTTAACCTTTTGAATAGAGGATTTATAAAAGGAAAAACACAGTGATTTTTATAGTGGAGAAACCTATTAAATACAACTTAACCATGTGATGAAGATTAATATCAATAGTTATAAGACTTGACATTATATAACACATGATCAGCTACAATAAGAAGAGCACTTCACCTTCATGGTTTTCTGGTCCAAAACCGTTAGCTCTGAGTATTACCGAGAAGTTAGATAAATTCAAATACTTGATCCTTAGTTTTTCAAAACTGACAAGGTCCAAAATAAGAGAACTAAAACACTCCTCATACATGTTCCTGTAAAAATAGCTCTTTTTATTGCAGCTGAAATAAATTAACTTCTAATTATGAGGATGATAATGTATTTGAACAGTGATTTGGGTTTAACCCATAAGTTAAAGTCATTAGATTTTTTAAAGTTTTAAATCAAAGAGGAAAGAGCAGGATCCCCTTTCCTAACACTTGGGCTAGGGGATACTCAAAAATTGCCTCAGGTTAGTGCATAAAATTTTTGTCACTGTTTGGATACTCTAAATGGTCCAAAACTACTATTTGAAGATGTCAGGGCAATGGATCAAAGTCATAAGTAATGTATGATTTGAAAATCTACTGTACGTGATCATCTTGGCTTTAACATCATTACCAGGTTGCATAATTGGAAAAATATAATGTGTAAATGGAAGGCTCTGCGTTTTTCATACTGGTATGGAATGTCACCTAAGTGTCCTTTTTGCCTAATTTTAAATGGACATCCTAAAGGGACCCTTTGGAATATCTCAAGTCTCTACCTATAATAAACATAAAGCTATGTAAAATTTTAGGAATGGCAATAAAAGGTCACCACTCCTTGGAAGTATGTCAGGCAAGAACAATGACTTCCATTAGCTCTCTTTTTAATATTCCTGCTTAGCTGGTGCTTTACTTAAACAACATATAGAAACAATTAATTAATTGTTAACAACTAATAATTGATTAATTATTCATACAGACAAACTATAAGAGATCAAACAGAGTGGTTTCTCAGATCACCCAGCCATATGAGGTAAGGTAGACTATACAAGAATTTGGGAAAGTCAAATGTGGTAGTAGGACATAGTACACTAGGCTAATGCTTTATGTTACTTTTCTTCCTTAGAGTCCAAACAGGCAAAATTCGCATTTTCTAGTAATAGTTTTAAACATGTGAGGATTTTGTACAGGTATAATAAAATTCACTGCATATTCTCTTAATGTAGTGTGATGGAGCTTGGACTTGCTAAACTTCATAAGCAACTTAATATACTCCAATCCTGATAGGTTAATGCTATACAGGAAGAATTGCAATATTTAAGAACTTAGTCAGACATATGTGGAATAAGAATGTGATTCATACAAGCACTCAAGGTCCAATCCAGTCTGTGAAATATTTGTCAACCACATGAGCAGAAGATGCTGAGAACATGTAACTAGGTCTATCCTCTGAATTGTGAAAGCTAAGTTATTTCTTATTGATAATGCAACTGAAATGGAAGCCAAGACACTCATGAGACTGTTTGGGTTTGAACAAAAATCACATTGCCCACTTAGGACTACTGTTAGCCTCTATTCATACAACATAAAGCAAAAGTGAATTTCAATGGGACTTTGAGCAGAAGCAGACATTAAATGTTTCAGAAAGATTTACAGTCCAGGCTTTCCCACTGGGATCTTATGATCTGCCTGCTCAGATGATTTTAAAAGTGACTGCACCTGGAAAGCTCTACATGAGCATTTTGGCAGAAACTGAATAAAGTTACTCAGCAGAGACTACTGAGATTTTAGATTCAAGAGCTACCTGAGGATGCCATTCTCTACAGCCCTTTGAAAGATATTTATCAGCTTTTCAATGGCCATTTAGAAAATAACCCCACCATGGATGTAAAGAAAGTGCTCTCAAGACTGGCAATATTGAAGGGGAATGAAAAAAAATTCAAATACAGAAGGAGCTGTTCAACAGAAATCATTGATAAAATGGATATGTTATAGTCAAGATAGTGAAACATAAAGACAGTCACGGTGAATTCACCTCATACGTATGTGAGGAGATCATACGAAGGGCTATGACTTTATCTCTCTTAGGATCTCCTTAGTTATTGTTGTTTTTCTGAATCTGTAATCATTTTTTATTCAAGATAACACAAGCTGCTTGATTCTCTGAGGGGAGTTCCCAGATGGAACAGCAAGAAGGTTTGCCTTGCTATTTTGAAATTGTTTTTGGTGTATCCTTCAGATCACAAAGCTGGTGCAAGAAAGCAAAATCAAATACGAACACTGAGCAGAGCAGTAGGATATTTATGTGTGGGAGGAGGATGTATTATGCTTCTTGCCCTTGAGCCAACAGTATTGTAGAAAGCTGGAGTGAAGTCCAAGAAAATGGACCTACAACTATTATATAATTTTTATTTAAATCTCATATGTACTGCTCTGGTAATGGAATTTAGAAGAAAATAGATGGAGCTCACATCTTACAGGTAGAATTTCGAGGTGGATTACTGAGAATGCTTGACTGGGATTCCTGGTATATTTAATCTAGGCTTTGCTTATCAAATGATAAAAGCAACCTGAGAGAATGCAATTAAGTTTTAAAGCTGTAAATTTCCTATTATTGTGGCCTATTTGAATATATTTCATTTGATGAAGCACTTCCCTTCATAATTTTATTTTATTTACCCCTTAACCATTTTCTTACCACAAACATTTAAAGAATCAACATGAAGCATAATATTACATGAATGTATCACATTCTTTTTCACTCCATCAACAGAAATCATATTTTAAACTAGAATAGATAATGAAAATGCCCACTGTTTGAATGAGTGAAGGAAAAATTGGGAGATATTTGGTAGAGTGACTAAGAGATGCACCTTCACAATAAAGAGATAGAAGATGGAGATTGCAGAGAATGCAAGTGAAAGCTTTTCTCAAATGATCAAGTTGAAAGAAGGCATGAGGAATGATGCCATGCATACCTTTGTGTATTATTCATACACATTTCCTCTTGTGTTTCTTGATTGAGTTTTGCTGATTATAACCATATTAGGGATAAGTGGCTCTTTACTGACTATAACCATATTAGGGATAAGTTACTCTTTTAGGGATAAGTTTCTCATATTAGGGATAAGAGAAAATCCTATAATTATTTTTTATTTTTATTTTTTTGATACCGGGGATGGAACTTGGGACCTTGTACTTGTGAGGCAGGCAGTGGAACCACTGAACTAAATTCCTGGACCTTCCTTCCTGTAATTATTTTTACCTGATAAATCATAATACATCTTCCTGGGAACTGATGTTACTGCATTAATGTATAAAAAGTACAATCTAGCTAGGCCAAATTAACAGGAGCAAACTGTCATAGGTGGAAGTGTGGAAGCCTATGTTGTATTAGTCAGCTTTGCCACTGTAGGGACACAATACCTGACACCTACCACACTGTTCTTGAATAAGCAGAACTAATCTGGTCAACATGGCCAGAATATAAATATATGCAAAAACTATCTACAGAGGTTGAAGAGAAGATTGAATCTTGTCCCTTGTATCTCACCATCTACTAAACTAAAATCAAAATTGATCAAAGATTTAAATATTAAAAGAGAAATGCTTACTTTGCTGGAAGACAAAATAGGTAAACTTTTAAACACATAAACATAGTCAAGAACTTTCTGAACAGAACCCCTATTACACAAGAAGTAATATCAAGAAATCAACAAATGGGATCATATGTAGTTAAAACGTTTCTACATAGCAAAGGAAACAACCAAGTGTCAAGAAACAACCTACAGAATTGGAAAAAGTTCCTGCCATCTATTCCTGGGACAGAGAACAGGAATCTAGAATATATCAAGAACTCAATAAATTTTAGATGCCCCCCCAAATAAAAGACCCAATCAAAACATGGGCAACTGAATGAGTGTTTCTTTAAGAAAAAGTACAAATTCCCAGTAAATACATGAAAAACTGTCCAACATATTTGGCCATTAGGAATGTACAAATTAAAACAACACTGAGATGTTACCTCACTCCGGTAAGAAAGGCTATCATCAAGAAGTCAAAACTCAAAAGAAAAGACTAGATGTAGATATAGATAGATGGTATAGATATAGATAGATATCTCATTTTTGAAGCATATATTTATGAATAGGATAAGTGAAGAAATAGATTAGTGAGATAGATTAATAGCTTAAACCATACATGTTAGTACATATACAAAAAGGTCCAGTATCTCAAAAGAAAATTACAAAATCATTACAATTAAGGTAAAATTAAAACACTCTAAAATATAAGCAGATCCATTGAGCCAATAAAAAATGCAAGAACAAATATAGATACACAAATACACAAAAGGAATTATCACACATCATTTTCTAAACAAGTTCAAAAATCAAAATAAAATGTTTTCATATTAAAAGATATATTACTGCAAGATCGTATATAAAAAAGTAAAAGCAAAAAATGGTATGATCTCATGAATAAATAAATCTAAGGTTTTAAAGGTCCTTAACAAGTTAACATCTGTTTTACAAAAATAATTCAGAGAAAATCAAGATGGAAATGAACCTCTCAAAATTACAAAAAATAATCAAGAAAAATAAGGCAGAGAAAACACTGTCAACACAAAGTCATGAAAAGATTGGAAAGTTTATTTTTAAGACTGAGAGCAAATAAGATATCTGTGAATGTCATTTCTCTTTAAATTTCCAATTATAGCAACAGAAGAATAAATTAAAAGTTTAAGGATAGAAAATAAAGAAGTAAAACTTGTATGATTTACATATGATGATTGTATACATTCAAAATTGAAAAAAGTCCACAGAATAACTTTTTTTTTTAAAGAACACCTTTGCTGGGATTGGGACCACACACCTGTAATCCCAGCAGTTGGGAGCGGGAGCAGGATTTGGGGCTACATGGTGAATTAAAGGTCATCCTGAACTACATAGTGAGAAACTGTCTCTAAAAACAACAAAAAAACACATTAGCAAGTTTGATGGACCTACAATATACATTCAGTAATCTTTCTTACCAGCAATTTGGTAAATAGAATTTTAGAAAACCTCTTAGCATAAAAATATCAAAACAATTTTAAGAGAATGCTGTGAATGTTACTGACATAAATAAACCTGAAAATTTTTCAATAAAATAATTACAAGTTGGGCCAGAGATTTAGCTCAGTGGTTCCGTTGCTTGCTTTGCAAGCACAAGGACCTGAGTTCGATCCCTGGTACCCCCCCAAATAATAATTACAAGTTATAATTATAATTTT
>NW_004624810.1:1526821-1574489 GCF_000247695.1 Heterocephalus glaber
ATTACATATTATTTAGCTTAACTAAATATATATACTATAAAAAGCCAATGCGTATTGTTATGACATTGTTATGGTTTGTGCTTAGATGCTATTCTTTAGACTTTGTTATGGTTTGTATTTAGATGTCCCCCCAAAGCCTCATGCCAATGAGGTGGGACTTTCTTTTTCAGAGGTAGTTGAATCTGGAATGTATGAGGCTGGAGTTAAGGGACTGTGATTACTAAAACATTGAGTGACTACTTTGGTACTGCCCTAATCCTGGTGGTCTGGATAAGATAAAAGGGAAGAAAGATGCTATTAAACTCTCTTGTTACCTTTGCTATCTTGTGTGCACCATGTTGTTTTTCCTCTGCAATGCTTGTTTGCTATCCCAGCCTCAGAGCCAGCCAATTATGGACTGAACCCTCCTTGGAACTCTCAGCCAAACAGACCCCTTCCCTTTTAATTTTTGGTGTCAGATATTTTGTCTCAGCAATGAGAGAAGAGTAACAAACACAGATATCTAATATGTTACCTGTTTCTCTTGATAGTTGTTAAAGATGGAATGGTCATGTTGATGAAATTAATACATTTGTATACATTCTTAGAGAATAAAGCATGCCTGTATCCCATATGTGATTTAACATGGATTGAGTTTAACCCTGTTTATGTACTAACTACAATTTGCTAGTGAGATAATAATGATATTTACATGGAGTTGTTTTTTTTTTCTTCCATGTAGTTTATTGGTACATTTTAGGTATACAATACAGTTACATTCATTATTGGGATCTTGTACCTTTACATGATGTATCTTGTTTCTCATTTTTTTCCCCATTCCCCTCCCCTCCCTTCACTCCCTCCACCCTTCCCTATTTACAAAGACTTTGTTTCCATGTTTTTCCTTTTCTCATATCTTTTCTTTTCCCTTCTTTCCTTTCCCCTACCCTCCCACTTCCCCTACTCCTTTAGACATTTGCTTCCTATTTTACAATATCAATTATACATTTTGATTCTTATTTACACATACTCTTAAGTGAAATAAATAGAACACACATGTGTAAACACCAAATAGTTTCTCTGGTGTGAAAATACACAGAGTTTTTTGACAATAATATAAAGATACTTCAAGTAGTATTTATAACCCTCTTCAGATTTTAAGAAAAACTGCAGTCTAGCAAAATTACATCATCATCATCCAATTTTGTCTTCTTAATTTCCCTTGGAACTATGGGGTGTGTTTATGCAAGTATTGCATCATGCAAAATGTAACAAATACTCACATGGACTTTGATATGAAAAAACACTCACAGTAGCAATATGCTGCAACCCACACTACCAAATGCAAAAGCCTTAGCTTCCCTTTTATGTTATCATTACATAAAAGGACAGCCAGCTACTCACCATATATGTATGAGTTTGTATAAATGCAACTGTAAGTATTTGTATACATTATTATATTAATATATAAACACTGTTTTTCATTAGTGTTGGCAGAGAATAAAACTTTTCACCCTCTTCAACTCTCAAAGATTGAAAATTTGTCTAAAATTATTTGCTCCATATTTCAATTGGTGTTTTTTCCAAGGAAGAAAATAGTCTGCTATTATTTGAAAATGTATCATTATTTTTCACAATGAAGACACTTGTGTCACAACCATCTTGAAGAATTCATTCCAGGTCTCTCACAGAGCCATGCACACAATTTTAATTCACCTAACTCTAAAGCTTGAAGCATGTATTTGACCTCCTTGAGAGTTAGACTTATGGCTGCATTCTGCTACAATTGTTATGGTGAGAGTAATATCCCCAAAAATAATCTCTTCCAGCTTTGAATTGTTCCATCAGTCAAATCTATACACAGGAAAGAAACACAGAAAAACAAATCTCAAAACACTCTATTCTATACTGCTATAAAGCATTATATTCTTGATGAATTTATATCACAAAACCTTTTGTTAAATGCAAATACAATCTTTCTTAACCATTAAAATACACTAGTACAGTTAACAAACTCATTTTATAAACTTAATAGACAGTAAGGACTCCATTAGAGAATGATTTGTCCCAATCTGACAAGGGCTTTATATCCAGAATTGAAAAAGGAACTCCAAAATCTCAAGAGGAAAGAAATAGTTTAAAAATTAACAATAGCTCTAGATAGATATTCTTCAAAAGAAGACATGCAAATGACCCTGAGGTACACAAAAAATTATTCAGTGTTACTAATCAACAGGAAAAGGCAAGTCAAAATTATGATCACTTAATACTTCACTGTAATAAGAATTGATAATATCAAAAAGACTACAAACAATAAGTGCTGGCAAGGGTATGGACAAAAGGAGAAAACTTGTGCACTATTGGTGGGAATTCAAATTATTATAGCCGTTGTAGAAAATTGTACAAAAGTTAACCAAGAAGTTAAAAGTAGACCTATCATATTATCAAGGAATCCCACTGCTGGATACATTTCTAAAGCAAATGAAAACAGTATGTCTAAAAGACATCTACACTCTTGTGTGAATTACAGAACTATTTACGATATTCAAGAAATTGAATCAACCTAAGAGTCATTCAACTAGTGAGTTGTTAAAGAAAATGCAGTACGTATACACAATAAAATACTCATCAGTAATAAGAGAACAATGAAATCCTGTCGTTTGTAAAAATGTGGATGGAACTGGAGATCATTATGTCATCTAAAAAATAGTGCCACATGAATTTACTCGTGTGGAATCTAAAATGCAATTGACTTTATGAAGTTGAGTAGAATGATATTTACCATAGACCAAGAGGTATATAGTAGGGAAAGACAAAAAAAATTGATTAATGGATATTACAAGAAGGAGCAAGAATTTCTACTGTGCTGTTGTATGGTAAGGTGTTGATAGTAGTGTGTGTGTGTGTGTGTGTGTGTGTGTGTATGTTTTGCAGTAGTGTACTGTACATTTTAAAAAGTTAGAAGAAAGGATTTTGAATGTTTGACATAAAGTAATGACAAATGTTAGCAAAAATAAATGTTTAACCTGAATTAAACTTTATGTGTTATATACAGGTGTCAAACTATGAGACCTCATTAATACATACATTTTATGTTTTTATGTATAAATTAAAATAATTTTTTAATATTGAAGAAAAGTTATATTTTATATAAAATATCACCACATCATGACATAAGTGATGGAACACTATAAGTACTGTCTTCATCTTAGTTGTTTCTAAAAGTTTCAGGCTCTGTGATATGGTGAATTGAACAAATCCTCAGAATCAGTCATGAACATGGTCTGTTTCTCAAATAAACAAATTTTTTGAAAAAATGTCATGCACTTGTGAAGAAAGAAATTATTGAAAACCAGTTTTCTCAGTGTCTTAGGTGGGATGATCAAGCTATATATAAGATAAGGACTTATATACAAGATAAGAGATTCAAATATTTTTATATGTGTTAGACGAAACAAATGACAATTTAAAAATTATACTTATTTCACAGACCATATATAAAAACAAATATTAATCCTATTTTAATGATTCAGGTACATTGTAGGAGACTATGAATAGAATTTATAAATTTGCCACAGAAATATAAGAATGTAATTTGTTTTATTTTTTACTAGTGATGTGATAAAATTCAAAGTCATTGTCTTTGAAGAGGACAAGGAAAGATACCAATATTTTGAAGTTTCTAAGAGTATTTTATATATATATATATATATATACACACACACACACAAGCACATACACATATACATATTATATATAATATGGAGAAACTGCCATATGGAGAAACATATATAATAAGTGAAACTGCCTTAATGATAATAGCGGCAGTAGCAGTAGTATTCAGAGTAGCTATTATAATTATGTATTTTGTTATTAATCATTCCACTAAAATTTGAGAGTTTAATTGATATTATGAAAAAACAATAAAAATGAGAGTAATTCTGAATGTCATTTTTACATCTTCTGTAAGATGTGTATCTTGTCTATTTTTTTCAATAATTATTGAGTTTTAGGAGATTACTCTCTGAGGTTGGGTATTGTGCTATACTCTGCTGGAAACCTACCTTTCAATAGCAGGCAAGTACTTATTTTGAAATGATAGGATTGTTGCATTAATGTGGTTATATTTTTCTATACATTGTTAATAATCACTTACAGAACGATTCTTGACTAAGAAGTAAACCTTGACGATTTTCAGTGATTTTATTTCTCTCCCAATTTGTGGTAATAAGAAACGACAGTGAAGATTGTGTTCTGACTACTAAAGGTTGAAAAAGCAAGCATACAGGAATAAAGCCTATTCTTTTCCTGAGTTTATATTTCTCTTTCTTTTCCAGTGCGTTTTTAGTACTGTATATTTCACTAGGTTGTGCACATTTTTTGTGATTGCTCCTACAGATTGGAAGTAGGGAAAGAAGAGTGTGTGAAAAAATTATGAAATGCTCTTTCAATCTACTCTCCTACTAAATATTACTTAGAGACCTGAATACATACACTATAAATTACAAGTTTTTGTAATTGTGTTCTCATTAATAAAAATATTACTTGAAATAAAATACAGTTAGAACCATCAATAAAAAGCTGTGGGAACATACTTTGTTCACTTTATTAAGAAGAATTTATTAAGAAGAATTGAAAACTTTGATTTAATAGCAAAACACGAAACCATTACTATACAATTTAAAATACAATGTATTGTGTACATTTACAACTTTTATTTTGAAAATCGTTTTGTTTTGTTGGGTTGTTGTTTTTTTGTTTTGGGGGCAAGGTCTCACTATGTAGTTCCAGCTGGCCTTGAACTCACTATGTACCCAGGATAGCCAGGAACTCATGGTGATCCTCCTGCTCATGCTCCCTCCTGAGTGCTGGGATTGCAGGTGTGTACTACCACACCCAGCTGAAAATTTTCCAACCTATCACAGTTGCAAGAACAGTGCAATGATCATACCAACATTCTTTACCTTTTAATATCTTTTTAAACCTTCCTCTTTCTCTCCCATTTTCATCTCTTTGGAAGTTACTATCTAAACTCCTCACTTCTTGGGTCACTGATCACTCCCTATTCTTTTGTGAAGCTTTTACCTAATTCTTTTGTAGGCTCTAAATGTGATTGGTAAGTGTATTTCTACATTTCTGTATCTATATATAATTTGGAATTTGGTGAATTCTCTTTGTATTGGCTATATTGTAGAAACAGGCTCCACATTTTGGTTGTTTTTAATTTGTTTTATTCTCTATAGAAATGTGTATTTTAAAATCTTTATCCTTTGCCACAATCATATAATTTATATTTGCTGTAAAGAATTTCCAAACAACAACAAAAAAAGCAAAACTATACACTCAGGGCCTCATACAACCTCCAGGCATCCTTTGGATTCTCTCCTGTAGTGTATAACTGAATTTCTTCTTTTCTTCAATTTTCATTTACTTCTCAGTATATCTCCTTATGGCTTCATCACAACTAATACATCATGGAAACATTTCTGGCTTATTCTCTTGTGCCTTCCGTATCTCTAAAACATTCAGTGATGTTGACACCAGCACTGTTAAAAGGTCTTTTGTGTTTTTATCTTCACTGAAACAAAATTTTTTGTTTTTTGGTACCAGGGACCGAACTCGGGACCTTGTGAGGCAGGCACTGGAACCACTGTGCTAAATCCCTGGCCCGAAACAAACTTTTAAATGTATTACCAGCCTATAATTATACCCCATGCATCTATCAAATTCATGTGTTTTCCCTTATTTATATTCCACTATTATATTTCAAGTAATCAAAATCTCTCCTCTGCATTCTCACACTTTTCTCTCAACTGGTCTTCTCATGTATTGTCTTTCCTCCTTCTAATTTATTCTCTGCATTGCTGTCAGAATAATTTTATGATTATCATTATTTGATTATGACACTCCCTCATAATAAGGTTACAAAAAATTAAAACCTACTTCTTGACTGAAGATGATAGTCTATTATGACCTCCAGTTTCCTGTGTCATCAACCTCTCATGGCATTACATTCTTTCTTACCACAGCATGACTGATTCTGGATTTGAGAAGTATAAATATTATAATTCTAGCTTACCATGGCAACACTGGGGGGAAATCAAACAATATATCACATACTTTATGGAGTAAACAATGGATTTTATATTCATTTTATATAAATTTTTCTACAGTAGATAAGGTGAATCTTTTTTTAAGATTATCAGACAAAGGAAAGCATGTGTGATCCCTGGTATAAATACACATCTTACATCACACAGTTTACATAGTATGATGATGTTAAGACACCCGAGGGCCCACATAACAAACGCTTGACCTATAGTCCTGCAAGTTTGACCGGCGATTACAGGTCCCAATAAAGGTAGGTAACTGATATATTGTGTCCATCTGAAGTATCAGGTCTCAAAGACTGACAGGCACAAAAAGGTGTGATCTCTTGGTGCATTTTGGAAGTTTTATGATGAATACATTTTGTTTAATAGCAGAGGGAAATAGAGGGAAAAACTGTGTAGCTGGCAGTTTCTTTATATTTCCCCAGAAAGTTTGTAAATGTTCCACATTGAATATTTAATTTCAGTGTATTCCAGGGAATTAATAAATACTGGTACCTTCCATTGTAAAATGAATTTATTCTCATACTTTTAGATCTCATTCAATATGTGCAACCTTGAAGACATATCCAAAAATAAAACTTATCACCCTTAAATGAATTAGACATTCATTTCTCTACCCAATTATCTTCAAAAAGCATAATAATGTATTATAATTCATTTTAAAAGTTTCCATCATTTTGTTACTTGGTAAAATGTATTACACCTTTTAGGAGACTGTAAAGGGTCCGTGACAACAGCTCAGAAGTAGTTTCATAGCAAGCAGGAAATCTAGAGATTGCCTTATTTCACAGTAAGAATGGCATATGTGTATTGGGTCTTCTCAAAATTGTTTTGGAAAAAAAAATTTGGTAATTTCTCAACAATTACTATCCTTCTGTACATCAAGCAGTTAGGAGATAGCAGTTTTGCCATGTATGTTTTGTTTCAGCAAGAGACAAACAAAATAATAATTGGTGCTCTCCAGGCATATTTGGTTCATAAAGATGTTTTCTAAGCTCCAATCATAAACTGAGCTCATATTAGCTTTAAACGAGACGTGATCATCTAAATTGAAGGCCTGGAAATCAGGCTGTGATAAGTCATCCCTGTCACAACATAGCTCTACTTTGTGATGACAGCAAGTTGGCCTACAGCTGCTGGGTACTGAAGTGACATAAGATGACATGGATGACAGGCAAAATAAGTTATTTTAAGGATATGCTGAAAAGAAGCATGATTTAAGTTAGGCAGAAAAGCCTAGGGAATAATAAAAGACAAACTTATAATGAGGTAGTTCTTAAAACTCATAGACTCCAAATAGAAAATCCCACTCTACCAAATGTCAGCAAAATTTGTAAAACAGATAGCATTTGTGTTTGTTTGCAGAAGAGTGATTGTTGGGCTTTTGTCTTTAAATCATATCAACATACATATACACTTTCTTCTTTCAATATCCAACAATGGATTTTAGTTTTGAGATATTTTGTTCCCACTGTTGAGACACTTATCCTCTATGTGGAAGCAAGTAAATAATACTTAGTTAAATTTAATTTTGACAAAAGTACCCCGTGTTCCTGCAAGCTAGGGTAGAACACTACTCTTTTAGCACTTTTTTAGTGATTAATCTTGTCAATGATAAGATTTGTCTTTTTCACCTGACAGCTACAGTTTATCTTTTCAGTAAATGCATCTTCTCTTTTGGAAAGTTGACAAGGAGCACATCCAGATTCCTTGTAGGTAATGGCTCTTATCATTCTAGGTTTACAGATGATAGATTTTTCTTCCAAATACACTCAAGGGTGATCTTTATTGTCAGTGCTTACTTTGCTGTCATCTCTTGAATTTTGATGTAGTTGATGGAATTAAGCCAGTGAAGCAATGAAACTTCCTTATAACATTTTTAAACATGCCCAATCTTTTATACTGAAAATAATATCAAAGAACTATATTATGAATATGTTATGTGTTATTCAACTAAATTATAAGCGCATACTATTCAAACTTATTAAATACTAACAAAAACAAATATTAAAAAGTCATTTTCAGGGTCAGTAAAAGAAATACTTCAAGAAAAGAAAATATGAAAAAAAACATAAACATTACATTTGCAATAACTTAATTATTTAGTTTTCTGTAAGTTAAAATGAAAGTAGCAGAGAGTTAAGCCTAGTTTAGTATGTCAGCTTAATATAAACTACTTTAGAAACTATGATGTTATGTTTGTTTTTCTATGTGTCAGTGTTTCTTAACCAAATGTTTATTATGCAGGACAAAACATCACATCTCGTTTTAATACTAATCTCTAAAAGTGAAGGTTGACAAATATTTATGCATAAGAATCTCATAGTATAGGGTCTGGAAGTTCCCAGATAAGAATGGAAATCTGTAGTAGAACAAATGTCACACTTCTTTGTAGTCTAAATAGATGGAAAAGCTTCTGAATGTTACTGATAATATTCAAATCTTCATAGCAACATTATGAAGAAATAATCTCAAGATTTTTAGAGAGATTTTTTTCTGAAATTCTTCTGATCAAATATATTTTTGAAATTAATCTTGGCTATTCTGTTTGAAATAATAGTCTATCTCATCCTCTGGCAGACAAGGATAGCAGTACTATTGCCCTATTTGCTGATCATATTGAATACGTAATCTCCACAGTTTCCACTATGTCAAAATGTAACAATGATTACAAACCATATTAAGAGATTTGAGGCTTTATAATAATGGCATGGTTGACCTCAATTTGTTTTAAAAGTGCAAAAATATTTCATATTGTGATGTGCATCTTGAATTTTAATTTTTTCTTTGAGATGGAGGGAGAGTAGAAGACAGAAATTAATATATAGTTTAACCAAACATTATGCTATAAATTTTTAAAGAAAATTTACATTTTAAGCACAAGTGTATTTGTTTTTATAATTATGAGTACATATTTCATAAATATTCATTACTTTAGTAATAGTAGTGTGTAATTTATAAATGACCATGCGAAAGCACAAAAATGATTTTTATGACAGAGGGAACTTACTGGGCCTGAAATAACCACCCTTACAATACCTGGATATCATTCCCATAAAACAACAGAAAATTCTCAACAAGGAGATCATATGAATTAACAAGAAATATATTTATTTAATATGAAGAATCATGTACCTTGAATATATGAATAAATTTCAAGTTTTTATATAACTGTGAAATAAGATTTCAATACACAGGGGGTTTTTAAATGCAAAGTATATTCAGTCATTCCTTGCACAAAACTCCTATAGTGTATGGATTCATAAGTACATATTCAAGTAGTATTTTACAGTGGATGAATACACTTCTATAGATTACAACAATATTCATGACAAATTAATCAAATGTAAGCTATTTTTCAAAAATATTTAAAAATGATTTTGAAGGGTACAGATGCCATTCCTTAGCCTAATATAATGCCCTCAAATTTTTCTTTACATATATTATAAGCATCTACTTTTTCTAATTTAACTAAGAATGTAAACTACTCAGTCCTTAGTCAGAGCCATTTGTGAATTTAATTCCTTATTCTCCAATTTTCATAAAATCTTGTATAGTTTCATGATCTGTTGCTAGGAAACACAAACTACAGTGTACATGATTCTAATCTTCTTAACTATTCAAACATTGGCAAATACAGTTCAATACTTCATAAATCTGTTTTCCCTCAATGTATGAAAGCCAATGACTAGAGATATGATTGTTCTCAGCCTTTCAGGTAAGCAGAGAAGTATTGCATGGTTAAAAGAACTTTGTAGGGTTTGTTTCTAGCTGATTAACTTCAAGGTAGAGCCCATATAGCCTAACTAATTCCACATCCCTCTGCCTCTTTCCTCCTACTCTGGTACTAGCTGAGGATCTTCTAAGACATTTAGTCCTCTTGTGTAGTACTAGGGAATCTCTGCAGCTAATGAAAGCTAGAAATGATGATGGACTGGTCATTAGCTCCACAAGTGAGTGACTTTCTCTAGTTCCTATTATGAAGTGAAGTTTGGAGTAGGGAAGGTGGAGCAAAGTAGTAGTTTTTCATTTTTAAAAGTTATATTCCATATTGATAATTTTATGTTTTAATTTACAGGAGAATATTTGATGCATTCATTAGGTTCATAATGATGTAAAATAAATAAATCTTATTAGCTAACATTTTATTGCCTCACAGAGTTAGAATTTTTGAGGTTTTATTTCCTTTGTCTAAATGAAAATTTGTATCCTTTGACAAATATCTTCCTAATCTCTTCCAGCCTGTAATAGCCAAATTTTTTACTATCTTCTTCTCTAAGTTGGATTGATTCAGATTCTATGTATGAGTGTGATCAATCAATATTTGCCTTTTTGTGCTTGGTTTACCTCACTTACCATAGTGTCTTCCAGTTCCATTCATGTTGTCACAATTGACAACGTTTATCCTTTTTATGTTCAAATGCAATTTCATTTTATATCTTATTTTCTTAAACTATGTAATTTTCAGATAAACAATATATATTTATGCAGAAAAAATATTCTAACCAATGTTATTTTGGAGAGGTCACAAATTATTCATTATAGTTTCAGAGAAAAGATTTATGTGTTACTTAATTTTTATTGTTTTGAGACAGTTTTGTTTATGTTTTAAGAAAATATTACCTTACTACAAAATTAAATTTAACATATATGCATGTATAAGTGGAAGAGAAAAGGGGATCTTTGTAAAGGTGTCAAAATGTCTGTGCTGTACCTGTGTCTCCTTGGCTTATTAGTATCAGAATGCAGCACGAAATGTCATGGCTACTCATGGATAGTATATATTTGTGTGTTTCTGTGTATTACTTCTGCTTTTAAACTGTAAAATAAATGCCATCCATGGGGTCCTAGGACTTCTAATGTCCACTGTATTCTAAAATATTTTTTTGGTTCTGATAAGTGTTTACAAGCCTCCTATTAAATGCATAGAAAATATTCTGGTGTCTTTTTTAGTGAGTGTTTTGTTAAACCATTTAATGAAGCTCTGTAATGGACTTGTGTATGTGTTTATAATGTAATTTTTATAATTATTACAAACAAATTATTTGGTTTCACAAAATGGTTTTAGCTGTTTAGGAAAGTATTGCACTGAGATGCAGATACAAACATATCTTAAGAATGAGTTTATCTTATTCTGTAAGCAAAAACCTAGTATCAATGATATGGAAGTATAGCCATTCATGACATAGACTTAGAAAAATATATTTTAATTTGCAAGATATCTTGTACCTGGCCAGTTGATATGCAAAATCATATTGAAAGGGCTGAATAAAAGTTAATAAAATCACATGCCTGGCCTGAGCAGTAGTGATTTTTACATTTTAAATTTACTTTATAAAGTAGCATTGCAGTTCTCCTTCACTGATCTTAAGTTTTAAAGTGATTTGATGATCTGGCTGCAGGGTTAATTGTTTGCCTGTTATTCTCAGAAAGTTATTACTTTGGTGATCTAGTATTGTGATTGCTTCCTTTTTGAATAACGAACCATTGACATTTATTTCCTCCTAGAAAATAATTGCATTTATGTTTGATATTTTTGACATGGGAACCAAAATGGAACAAAACAGCAGGATAATGAGCTTCCAATTCTGAGATAATTGTGGCGCTGTATGTAATTTGTATACATAAATTCTGCTTTAGCGTGTAATTTTATCTGAGCTGAGCTTGACTAAATCTAAACTAGGAGTATCATAGAACTCAAAGCACTCTATTTTATCCATTTATTTATTGTAAAGATGCCAATATCAAAAGGCATAGGGCAAGTGTACAGAAATAACATTATAAAGTTTAAATGAGTTCCACAATCAAATGTATAATTGCTTTATAAAATATAACATATTGGCTCAATTCTTAGCAAGGTTTGAGACATGAACAAAGGTTAAATTTATTATTAAAATTAATATCAATAATATTGGACCAAACCAAGTACAATAAATACATACATATTATAAAAATACATACATATTTGATCTACACATGCAAATCTGATTTCACTCATTTCTTATTCTCAAAAAATTACTTAAATCTATAAAAACATATGGGCCAGCCATAAAACATTTGTGTATCTATAATACCCCCAGCACTACCTGCTTCATTGCTGTCAACTATGATTTCTGCATATTCAAATATACAAATAACTTTAGTCAAATTCTATCAAATCAGCTTTTATAAAAATTGCTATTTTACGAATTCACCTCACATATAAATACTAGTAATAAGACCTTCTATTTGTATGTTAGTGAGATATAGAGGAAGTTATTACTCCTAAGAAAATCCATGTACTACACATAACTATTATCACTGGAGTTGTTATTTTCTCAAATGCAATGCAGACATTTCCATTAGTGAAAATAGATTTCTATAGGAAATGATAAAACAGGTGAGAATAACATAGGTAGCCTAGAAACATTGCCTCAAGGAAATATAATATGAGGTCCTATAGATACAAAAATTACACAAATACATATTAAAATGCAGATTGCAACTGGAAATTCTCCAAAATATTTTTAGGATTTGTGATCTTTGTGAGCATTCTTTGAGCACGGTAGTCAATGAGACTACATCAATCTTTACATGACCAAATTTTCCATAGCATTCTAAAGCTTTGCAATTAATCTTCAGAAATTGATGTTTATCAAGCTTTAATTTGAAAATATTGATGCATAGTAATAAATCATGTAATATATAACAAAACCAAAAATTAGCTTTGAAAGCAGCTCAATGGATAGTAATTCCAGTACAAATTTGTCATTTTACTTTAAATTAATACCTAAAGGAAAAATAATAGTTACAAAAATTCAAAATTCAATCTATTGACACTTAAAGCAAGTAGAGGATTAAACATTATTTGAATAAAACCAAATTTTCAATGCTGCTTTAATATATATACATATATATACATATATATATATAAATATACTTTTTATCTATCAGTGTATTTCCATATTCCTACATTTCAAGACATTGGTTACTTTGTCATTGCCTGTGTCATTGACCTTATACTATCTGACATAGCACAGTAGTAACCCCAGGAAGATTGAAATGCCAAGAACATGGAACATCTGAGGAGGAAAACTGAACACAGAAAGCAGAATGTCCCATGCCCAGAGGCTCTGTGGGCTGTACCTGGCCAGGGCATATGGGTGGGGCTGTCCACTCCTGGAGCCCACATCTCACTTGCTGCCCTAGCTGCTGGGCATGTGACATCAAGATTTGCCTGGGTTTTGGTCCTGCTTCCATCCACTTTTTTTCTATCCCTCTTATTTCTCCCTTTTGAAATGAGAATGCTAAACCTATGCTGATTTATTGTGAAGTATTTAACTTCCTTTTTTATTTTCATAGGGGTTCACAGCTAAGAGTTTGCTCTGAATCTCAGAGAAGACTTTACATTTGGACTATTTAGTAATGCTGGAAGTGTTAAGACTGGAGAATCTTCAAGATGGAATAAATTCATTTTATGTACATGAGCCTTTTGTGGGCCTTGGTATGGAATATTATGGTTTAGATCTATAATGTTCCTCAAAATGCCCATATGCCTAGAGGAAGGGTGGAGGAGACAGATTACTGGAAGCATGTTGCTGAAGGTTATATTCTTGTCCTTGACACCTTCTCTCTCATTGCTTTCTGGCTACCAGGGTGTTGAACAACTTTCCTCCACTGTGCCCCTCAACCATGCTCTTTCTGCCTTGGAGCAACCATCCATAGACTGAATCTTTTGAAATATAGAATAAAATAAAGCTCTCCTCCTTTAAATCAGGAGTGTTTGATACTTGGTACCATCAATAGGCAATTGATTAATACAAGTTTGAATACAATAAAGTTAGAAATTACTTTAACATTTTCATTTCTCCAGGTTCTATATGTGACTTGATTAACTATAAACTTTATGTGAACTGAAATTTAATACTATATAAAATAAATTTGGTGCCATTTAGTTGAGAGTTCTTTAGCTCTATTGAGAGAGAAATCGTAGGTTGGCAAAATACAGCTCTACTCCCAGTCAAGTCCTCATGTCACATGATGACACTGGATAGTGCCAAATGCCAATAGCTGACACAGCCAAGTGCAGGTCTCTGCCACTGATGGTTGTAACTGTCAGTGCTGCCCTGTGCTGGATGCCACAGGTTGACTGATGTGTGCTGGTTTCTAGTGCTAGTATTCATTGCCTGCTTGTCACTGGAGCTCAGCAGGGTAAAAACTCTTTCTTTTGAGATCACTGTTCCTACCACTACTCAGGATAAGAATCCTAAGTAGAAAAAAAAAGAAAAACAAAAAAAGAATCCTAAGTAGATTTTCTGGTCCTTTGCAGTGCACAATACTTTGAATAAATCAGAAGCAGGCTTACAGGAACATCAAAACAAGTATTTTGACAGGGCCTGTACTCTACCACAGATAGGACAATATACTGGAGGGAGCCTTTCTAGAATAAACTAAGAAGTGTGTGAGGCATTGGTGCTCATATAGCAGCTCCAGGCCTGTCAATGGTCCAAGTACAGCAGGGCTGCAGGACAGCCTCACCTCTGATGGCAGCAATTCAGTGAGGGGGTGGGGCTGAAACCCTAGAATCTTCCGGAATCTAGCTGGGGATAGTTGTGGTTATTAGCAAAGGGCCCACAACTCTCCTTCCTGATCTTAGTCATTCCAGGGTGCCCCCTCCCATTTTTTCAAAGAGACAGCTGCAGAGTCTGAAGAGTCAGGAGTGGAAGTCGGACACCTTGCTCACAGTTGAGCTGCACTCATGCTGGAGTGGACTGGAGGAGTGTGGCTTCAAGATAACCAGGAAAGACACTGAAGCAAGATGTTCCTGTCCATTAACAGGGACTGAGAGGGATGAAAGAAAAAAAGGGAGATGGGGGTGAGGGGTGAGAAAGCTACCTATCAAGCCACCCACCACTCTGGCCAGCATTAGACAAGCAGGAGAGTTAGGCATGTTTTTCTTTATCTCAAAACGATACAGACATACCATGTTGATTTGTAAGAAATTGAAAGCTTAAGTCATTTTCTTAAAGCCAGGAGAGCTCTTACAGATGCATTACAGAATAGTTGCAATATAATAGATTATACATGGTTGTAAATAAATGTGTGGCTATTATACTTATTTTATATTTCCAAAAATGACTGACATAGCAGAATTCAGGAAAGAACCACTGGTAAATTTTTTTTTTACCATTTTCTTTATTCTAATTATTGTCTCCAAAATGTACAAAGTCTCTTTCAGTTTGTGTTAACATCTTTGTCAGACCAATTGCAACACACAATATGATAAGCTTTAAGAGTATAAAGTTCTTTAATAATGTATTCTTCTGAAGAAATAAGAATTACAAAAAATTAATTTATTCTCCCAACATTTGTAAAACCACAGTGTAATGAAGACAGAATAAGATACCAAATTATTAGTCCATTGAAATGAAGTGAGAAAATTGTTAAAAATTAACCTGTACTTTAAATGCCAATGCCTTCATTTCATAACTGTCTTCTCATGTTACACAGTAAAAATAATTCTGAGTTATACTAAATATATTAGACATGCAGGTACCATTTTTATCCTTTTTGAGAGGAATTTAGTTCTAACAGTGGAAAATATAAGATAAGGTAAATTTCTTTGCATTACTGGATTATTATATTATATTACATAGGTTATTGTTTTTAAAAACCTGTTAATTAAGAATATGCTTACAAAATAAATGAAATCTAGCACTAAATTTCTTTTTTCAACAGAGATATTATACACTGATTGAAAGTATATGGATATGTATATTGATAGATATTAGATAGGTATTTCAATTTTTCAAGATTGACAGATTTGAAAACTGAGTAATTTTAAAACCAGGAAGAGATTCATATATTACTCTATGTCATCTTATGTAAAAAAATGAATGATACACAACCATTGGAATTTTCACAAAATGTTTTAATACTGTTAATTCTATGACTTATCAAGTAATAATAATGATGTAATTAAAGTAATAATGAATAAGAATGGTTATCCATCTAATCATAGAAATGCTTGTACACTATTGTGTATTAAAATTGCTGCCAGTTATCTCTGCTCTAATAAAGCAAATTCTTTTAGTTGAAATATGGCCTTTTAAGTGCAAAAAATTAAAAAATTATTACATTCATTAAAACATATTAAAATAATCTTTTTTTATAAATATATAACCTATATTAGAAAAATCAGTGTGTTTTTTTAAAGAAGTCATTTTTTTAGTTATTTTATTCAACTTTTGCGTTGATTTTTTTTCCTTAGGACAAATATAAAATTGTGTCTAGCCATATGTAATTAAACATTAAATATCATTTATAAATAACAAACAAAAGCATTTATCAATTCACTCATTCTTAGAAAGAATGAAACAAATATAACACTGAAGAAAGTCATATACATAAATTTTATACTTAGAGATTTTTTTATTGTGTAAGCGTTTTTTTCAGTTACAACTTGCATTTCCATTCAATGAATTATTGCATCTATTTGTTTATGAAAAGTGACATAATATAAAATACCTATTATTGTAAACAATTGTATAATATATATTATTTCCTAAATTTTGGTTATAATAAGCAATACTCCAATAAACAACTTTACCTTTATCATTTCACTTGAGATTAATTTTGAAGGTTAGGATTCTAGAGTTAAAATGCTGTCACAATTATTATGCACCGTAAAATTTTTGTTTGATATTTCTAGGTTCATCTTGTGAACAGGATATTTTAAATTTCCATTCTTTAACAACATACAGGTATACTCCTTTTTCCACAAGCTGTGTTTTGAAAAATCAGATGAGTTGAATCTAATTTTTGTGCTAATTTATGTGTTTTGATTATTTTCACTTTTTAAAGTTAGGTGTGTTTTATATGGCTGTAATGATGACTCTGAAACAAATGAAATGTTTAGTGTCCAGCAAGAAAAAATTCTTTCAAGTGAGAAGGAGAAGAGGGCAAATCATTCAATTGTTTTCTATCAAACTTGTGTGAATCAATGCAAGCTGGTCATAAGGGCACTTTTTCCAGCTAAAGCTAATCTGTTCTCAATGTAGATAAGGTGTGTTTGTGATTGAGTAATTAAGTCAGTAGAGATAACTCTTTTATGTGTCCTAAAAAGACTTTTAACCAGTAAATTTATAAATAGATGTGACAGTCTTTATTTTTGCTGTAGGCAAGGACATTTCAGTCATGGCAGCCATAAGAGAAGGGGAAAATCTTAGATCTACCCATAAGTGATGAATAGAGAGGCCACATATCATAACACAATCACATTAGCCTGGCTTAAACTCTAAGGAATGCAACCACATAACAAAGGTGGCAAAGCACACCATTAAAAGCACTGCACTGAAGCATGCTAATGTAATGGATAACTTGCACAAATTACAGACACTCCTGAGAATTTAATCTCTCCCCAGTGGAAACTAAAATTACTTTTTCGTATTACAAAATATTACTGATTATTTGAAATTTAACTTGGTTTTTTATTTGCTTAAGAAACAGGTCATGTGATATTTTCAGATTATAAATAATGAAATTTCCCAGGTTACTTGGAAATCAATATCTATAATAGGAATTACAAAAGTTTCATTAATCTCAGATTTAAGAAAGTCATCTTAAACCTATTTTCTGACAACCTGAGGTTAATACTAAAGTATTAGAAATTAATTGTACAGGTACAAAGGTAAGACAAATTTATTTTTAAATTATAAATTTCAAATAATCTTGTTTATTCTTCTAAACAAACACAAGTTATAAAAGATAAGGTTTAATTGCCCTAAAGGTTAATTTGTAATCCTGTTCAAAATTCTTGTGTGTATAAAACAACCTGTATTTTCCTCACATTACTTTGCATAGAACACATTTGAAGAGTATATTTTAAATAAGAATACCTACAAATTCAAAAAATTGTAACTACCTCTGGTGTGTATTTAGGATAAACAAACAAGAATTATTTTCTTTTTTTTTAAATTTTTAAATGGAATTAATGGTTTGATGAAAACCTTAAAGGTCAAGGTCTATTCTGATACAATTTTCCACAAAAGCATTGTATAGCATAGTATTATTTGAACTGTAACCTTTAATGAGTGATAAAAATTTTGAATAAATTCTTGAAAATTATGTTTATATTTGTGTATTTGTATATTTCAGCATCAAAGCAGTGCACACAGTTTCACCGCCTGCAAGAATACCTACTACAGGAGGATGATGAGTTATAAATATGTTTGCCTGTCTTAGCTTAAACAATAGCTTGAAGTTGGGCCAGGGATTTAGCTCAGTGGTTCTGTCGCTTGCCTAGCAAGTGCAAGGACCCGAGTTCGATCCCTGGTACCAAAAAAAAACCCCACAAAAAACAAAAAAAACAATAGCTTGAAGTAAAGAATCCACTTAAATTTTGAAAATATGCCATCTATATTTTACAATCATAAAAGATAAAAAAATTAAAGCAAAAGAATAAATAAAAACTCAAAAGTGATATCTTTTGACTTTTCCTGTAAGGATTCATTATACAGCTACTATTAATCAAGTACTGTGATCACACAGTAAGGAAGGAAGGCACTACAGTCAAGGGATAAGGTTTCCATTTTTAAGGACATAAATCAGCATATCTGTCCACCAACAGAGGAAGGGATAAAGAAATTGTGATATTTACACACTATGGAATACTACTTTTCCACGAAGAAAGATAAACTTGAGTCATTTGTAAGAAAAATGATAAATCTCGAGATCATAATGTTGTGTCGTAAATTGGACCCACAAGCTTAAATACAGCATGGTTTCTCTTATACGAAAAAAACTATAAAGAGCAAAATAAAAGATATGTAATAGTAAGTAGGGGGGTAGATTTTTATCACATGGGAAGGGGATCAAGAGATGAAGGGAGAGGGAGAGGATGAAAAGGAGATTAAAAAATGGAATTAAGATGTGTTATGTATGTACCCGCTCCATACAAAGAATATAAATAAACATTATGTACTGCAAATATGGTAAGAAAAATTTAAAAAGAATTTTTTTAAACAAACTGTCTTTTAATCTATCAAAACTACACTAAATCTGCAAAGTGATTTAAAAGTGTGTAGTGAATTCTCAGTTGTGTCCTAGATTCCAGCAATCTTTTTCAGAGACAATAACATTACAAGTTTTCTGTGGACTCTTTTCACCTGAAATGCAAAGGGTACTCAAAACATAGGGTAAATATTTAAATTTAAAAATCATTACATTAAAAGACACATTGCCATTAAACAGCCTTCGAAATACTCCCCTTGCTTGGAACACACTCGTCTCGTTTTCTTACTCAGATTCAGCAGCCCTGGAAGTCCTTTCCTGAGTGACCTTATAGGGTCTGATCAAATATACTTTGGATACCTCTGCCAAGTTCCATGCAAGAGAAAGACAGGTTTATGTAAATATTACACTGAGTCCTTGTACATCTTATTCACCGACTCCCTAACTGTGTAATTTTGGACTCTTCCGTGAAACCAAAGTGACTGGGAAAGGCAAAGTTTTGAGTAGATTCAGGAAGTCAAGGCAGCCACAATAGCACAACTAAAGACAAGAAAAAGGGCTCATCTTCAGAAAGTGGCGAGAAGGATGAAATAAGTGGTAAGTGTCCAAAGGATGTCTTGAGAGGAGTGATGCCAAACTGTTATTTTACTACAATAAATTTTTTAACTTGAACACAAAGCATATTTTTCTTTCACACCTCATATGCTTTTCCACACCCTGATTTCTCTCAGTTACTGTAACATACTAGACACAATGCTCCCTGTTCCCAATTATAAAGCTTATAGTTTTGCTACACAGTTTTTCTTCTGGGTGTGTGCACCTGCATCTATCTATACACATTGTACTTGTTTTTTGTTGTTTGGAACACTATTTTTAATTATTACTTATCTTCAAAAATCTAATATTTCAGCATTCACATTAAAATCACTAAAATTAAATGCTCACTCTTCACTTGTTTGAGTTGTATTGTTTATATTATTTCTGTATGTTCACAATGTGCTAAAATTATGCAGCCATTACTCTTTGAGTTTTTGTCTTATATATATGTCTCCGTAGCTTCAAAACTTTTGGCAAGTTTTATAACACAATTCCATTACTTTTCTATCACTTGGCTAAAACTTCAGCCTCTGAAATATGTTTATTAAATGCTACTTTCTTAGAGTTCTTGTATATTTGAAAGCACTTTTCACTTATAAGAGAGTAGCTTAGTAGAATGTAAATTTATAGGAGCATGGAAAAAATTCCTGAGAACTTATTACATATTGTTCTATCTCCTTCTCAGTTTGAATCCTCCTTTAAAGAAACCATTCCATTATTTTCCTGTTAGTAATGATTTTTTAAATTACTCGTTTTTCTTTGTGAACACATTTCCCGCTGACTTTACTCACATATGTCTCAGTATTTCCCATAACTCTTAGGATGTGATGTGTTGTTTGATTTTCTAAAAACTTTTCTTAAACTATGCTTTAAAACTTGTTATTGCAATTATTTTCAGTAACAATATTAATACAGTGCATTTTCTTTAAGAATTCTTTATTTGCACCTTTACGTCATGTAAAGGTACAAGTTCTCAATGAGAAATGTAATTGTGTTGTATACCTAAAATGTACCAATAAAAGAATTTTTTAAAAAAGAATTCTTTATTATTTGTTAATTGGTTTCTAAAGTTCTTTTAACTTTTTAGTTTTCCTTTTCTTTCCAGTTTCCTCAAGACTCTTCTATTTCCTGGATATAATTTCTCAAAGATGTCTTTTTCATTTGTCCTTTATTTTCATTATGATCTTCTTTTTTTCTACACTCATTTTTAAGACTCTAATTTTCATACTCATTTGCTTTACCTAACTTTATGTCAAATATTTTTCATAAATTTTTTCTAATTTTACTTTTGATTCTTGTAGATCAAACTTACTCACTGAGATCCATGAAAATATTACACTCTTTTCACAATTTCCATCTTTGGCTCAGGTTTGACTTGGGTTTTTATTTATTTGACTTGTGTTTTAATCATTTATTTTTCTGAGTTATTTTGTATGAATATTCCATTTCAATGTATTGATTTAGTTTTCAAATATGTGTTTACTGAAGGGGCTTCTCAGGGCTTCAGTGTTTCACAGACACATTCCATATACAACTCCCTGTGATATGACATTTGAAAGAGTTTTATAAATTTTAGTAGTTTTTCATAAGACCTTCATCTTTTACTTTATCTTGTCGGATGTTTGAGGCTAGGTACTGCGTAATCGCTAATTGTTAAATAGCTCCTCACAAAGAAAACATTTCTGCAAAGTTTTGTCCCTTTTTTGTCATTGTGTGATACTAGTAGGATTCTAAGAGACTTCTACGGCTAACTTACATTCTAAACAAAGAATTTCCTACATTGCCTTAAGAATATATTCCTTGATTTGGAAAATTCTGTATTTCTCTGATATTACCTTCTCTGATATTACCTATTAGCTTCCTGTTTCACTCTGGTCCATTTTCCCTGCTTTTATCTGAATTTCATAATTTATATATAGATATCATTTATAATTGAATTTATAAATGTTTTTTATTTCATTGACTATGTATTCTAATATACCTTGAACTTCTTGAAGTTGGTTTCCCAGAGAAGAGAGAGGCTCACATTCCGTGAGCATTTGGATTTGAACCTGGAATAGGTACAGTTATCAAGAAGCTCTTGAGCACAAGGGGTTGGAGTGAATTTGTCTTAAAACACAGAAGTTAAAATAATAATGTTGTTTTGGAGAAATTCAGTCATTATTAAAGAGGATATGTTAGAGTAATATTAACTAAGAATGATGATATAGTGATAATGTGTTAAGTAGGTGTTAGATTTTTTTTTGGAAATTAAACTAGGAAATGGATTCTACGTCAAAAGGTAGAAAAAGGCATAAATGGCAATATTTTGAAGTGTAGTCCCTTCACTGGAATCTCAGAAAGACCTAGTAAAGTTAAAGTATGATCTGAAGCAAATGAATTTCTAAACTGTGAACACAGCATTTAAAGAGAGAAGAAGGTAATAAGGAAGTCATCAGTTGAAGAACTGATAGCTTACACAGGACACAAAGTACACAACATGTAGAGACAAAACTTTAAACTTTAGGCCTACAACTGTGAACACAAACAGCATAGCTAAGAGCTCAGCTTTCATGACTTAACAATCAGTGAAAGGAGATTAGAAATAAAACAATCAAATAAATAGTTTCACTGTCAAAGAATGCTAATTGACTACAAAGATAACAAAGCAAATGGTAGTTAGAGATGCTGACTGGTGAGTAAGGAGTGATTCACAGGGTGTGGTTAAGAATTTTACCAAGAATAGCATGACCTGAGATTGGGAAGAAAATAAAAGTGAACCATGTGAAAATCTTGAATAAAGTAATGTACAGAAAAATAAACTTATACAGGAGCAGTAAAGGAAGTTCAAAATGAGTAGTGGGAGAGGGATGAAATTATAACATTTGATTAGTTTTAATAAGTTCAATGTGGCTGGACAGATAAAAAGCAAAGATAGATATTAAGATAAGGTTTAAGAGAAAGGTTATGGGCTAATTCATGTAGAGGTGCCTGGGAACACAGTAATCATTTAGGATTTTTCTTTTTCAGTTCAGTAAGAATATTTTGTTTTAATAAGATAACTCTGCTCTTAATGGAAAGAATAGTGTGAACACAAACAAAATAATTGCTATATATTTTATAATGTAGTTATTTTGATTTGATATAATGTATAAAAATTATTTAATATTTTCTAACTCATTTACCACTACCTCTTTTCCTCTCTATTATATCCATTTGGGTTTCAAAACTGAAAAGCAATGGGATTTCATGAAGTTATAAAAAAGTAGAAAGTGTGGAGATTCCTCAAAAAACTAAAAATAGAAATTCAACTTGACCTGGGTGTTTCCCTTCTAGGTATTATCCCCCAAATTTAAAGACATAAAATCGCGTTGATGTATGCATACCCATGTATATAGCAGCCCAATGCATAATACCTAAATCTTGGAAACAGATGCATAGATAGAGAAAAGGTGGTATTTACACACAATGGAGTACTACTCTGCCATAAAGAAGGATAAACTTGAGTTGTTTGAGGAAAAATGGATGTATTTTGAGACCATAAAATTAAGTGAAGTAACTAAAACATACAAGCTTCAATACTATATGGTTTCTATAAAGAATGAAAAATTTTTAAAAAGATGATAGAAAAAGAGAGGGAGGAAATAAAAATCAAGTATAATCCAGCACAGAGAGCATATCTAAAAGTATACCTTGATATAGTATAATTGTCTTACATGTTTTATAACTTCTTTGGCCTATTGCTCTGGTTTTTGATCTCTCTCTCTCTCTCTCTCTCTCTCTCTCTCTCTCTCTATATATATATATATAATTTATAAGGTATTATAAGTAAATGAATCTGATGTTGGAAAAATAAAAGAGAGATGGAGGAAAGGGGAAAAAAGATTGGAAATGTGTTATGTATATGCACCAATTCCCTACAGTTAATATAGTTATTATGCAATAACAAAAATATACTAATAAAAGTCAAAGAAAAAATTGTTTTCTTTTATGTACATGACACAATCAAGTAATTGTATATGTAATAGCATATGCATTTTTCAGAAAAAAAATATAAAAAAGAAATTTCAGGCTACTAAATTTATATTTCTTGCTACAGCTGCTTTGCTAAGTTGTTACTGGTAATGAGATTCAAAATATGGTACCATGGAGGTGATTGTTTTGCATTTTGAAATAAGGGTACCGATGCTTTCCTAGAATATTGTATTTAAAGTGTAAATGCATATTTTTATGGAGGTTAAAATCTCCCAGAAGGGCTGTGAACACACATAATAGCAAAGTTATTCAAAATATTTCCTTGAATGAAAATTTGCGAATGCACAAATGTGTGCTTTAGCTAACCTGTTTTGTTTTGCCAAAATGAGCTCTAGGGACGTTTCTATCTTTATCATGACCTTTTAAAGATAATTTATCATCATAAATTTCTTCATTAACTGTTGCTTTTGCTTCTCATTGGGTTGATATTATCAGAATGGAGGAGTAAACACCCTAGGAAATGGCTTTGGATCTATTTCAAATTTAGTTTTATCCTATCATGAGCAATGTTGTGAAATTTCACTTGCCATCCTCCACATTTCAATTTTCTCTTCTATGGCAAAGAATCCTCAACTCTTACTTTCTCCTCTACAAACTAAAACATACTGAAGCCACTTGCTTCTCTGTGCCCCCAGCTTTACTTTCTCGCTCTTTATTGTCACCACTGGCACAATTGTCCATATTCATATCTTTAATGCCAATCTCTCAGGTTCATATTTCTTTCCTTGAACTATGTCCTCAGTTTCTGGCACGTGTCTTGTATTCACTGTGTATTCTCTACTACTAGATTTCTCAGTTTGCTCACACTCATGCCCAAAACCAGAAGCAATACCATGACTGCTCCTTCAATCACACTGAGAGGTTCTTGAGAATTATTTCCTACTGATATACAGAACTTTTAATTGTTTATACAGAACCAAGAATTGTAATATGTGAACTTTTTATTTTTTGAATATTTTTTATTGAAAGTATCTTCACCATTTAGGGCAACATGAATATTCTCTTCTAGTCAGTATTGCATCTTCTTTGTAAGGAGTAAGATAAACATTTAAAAACAAAAATATTTTTTGAATATTTAGTAAAAAGTCTGGAGAATAGAGAGCAGAAAAAAGATTGCAAAATGCTTCCAAGCTTTTATGACACTATTAGGCCTTCAAAGAATTATAAATTTTATCAGATGATATTTATAATTTTTGCATTAAAATAGCATTAGTCTTATGTGAAATAATTTTCCAAATCAAAAATCCCTCCATTTTATATATATATATATATATATATATATATATATATATATATATGTAAAAGAAAAGGCAAAAGAGGGATATTTAGATATATGCATGAATATATATAATATACATGTATATACATACATAAATGCAGTCACACATACATCACTTTTGTAATGTAAGAAAAGCTTTTGAAAGTCTGTAGGAAACTTGAGAGCAGATAAGGAGTTCTGTTCAGAAAGTACACTGAGAACTTTAATAGTAGTTTTGTTTCTGCTTCTTTGTAAACTCCTTCATCAAAAAGTCCATGTGGTAATTTCAAGTTCATGACACAGGATGAAATGATGCAGTGTAGGACTGATCTTAGTTGTTTCAGTTTCAGTTGTATTGTGGACATACATGTTTCAAAATAAAGTTATCTTTGGTAGGAGAAAGTTTGTGTCTTTTAAAGATATGAAAAGACAAATAAATACATAGCCCCACTCCAGCTCCAAAATGTTTAATTCCCCCATGTGATTAAAATTCTTTATCCCTAGTGACTTTGGTTTTAGTGTGGAATACAACTCAGAATTTGGAGCTACTAGGAATAAAAGCACAAGTGCAAAATCATCTCTTTATTAAGCAGCAGTAGCATATTGTAAAGGATAAGTGATCAATTTT
Source organism: Heterocephalus glaber (assembly GCF_000247695.1). The sequence continues at coordinate 1,552,401 of NW_004624810.1, forward strand.
AAGAAGAAATAACACTATATATTTAAGAATTTATTTCAAGTAAGTGAGAACACATTTAGAAATATATGAGGTTTTCTTTCATTATGCCAACCAGATGTCAAAGTAATCTTTAAAAATTAAAACTTTTGTTTTAACTTGACATTTTACATATTCTATTGATTTTATTAGAACACATAATAAATGTAATAAATAATACTTTAATAAAATGAAATATAACAGTATGATAAAAATGACATATTTATGTTAATACATACATATTGTTGATATTCTTATGCTTATCATTAATAATATATCCAAGAAAATAGAATTAGGAACAATTTGAGATCTTATTTTTCATTCTGTAGTTATCATCACTTTTGAGAAATCATGCACTAGGTCAGGCATAGTATTCAACTCCAATTGCAGCACTCTGGAGCTGAGGGAGGAGGATCATGAGTTTGAAACCAGGCTGGGCTATGAAGAAAAATAGATGATAGATAGATAGATAGATAGATAGATAGATAGATAGATAGATACAGAAATTTTACCATCCTTTAAAACACTTCAGAATAACATCATCCAAAGGTGAATCTTACAGTTAAAGTTGATCATTGTAATTTCTTCGGACTATCATCACTTAGGGCTTTCCTTTCTATTCTTCTGAACCTGAAGATATTTTATTTGACATATATTTTTCTGGCAGGTACACAAACACACATATGTAAATGTATACTCAAGTATGTCTATGGCTTCACATTATATCAGCCTTTCTAAATTTTTGGGGATTTTTGTTTTGCCTTTAGATATTACTAGTAAGAGTTGGTTAGGTCAAAGGATTATGCAACTTAATTGATACAGTATAGATTTTAGGGGTTTAGAATATTAATTGTATCAAGATGAAACTTCCTACTGTTGTCAATTCATCTTTAGTCAGCAGGAAATGTAAGTTTTATTTTATGACAATGTGTAGATTGCTAAATTATGGTTTCTAATGAAATGAAGTTTTATAAAAATTGAGATTTTTGTAAAGATATTGATGCTTTTGAAAAATGAATTAAATATTAATAGGTTAATTGGTTCTCTTATCAGATATTTAAACAACTTCACAGTATTTTTAAATATAATTGAGTAATTTAGAATCACATGTGCCTATAAAAGTAATATGTTCATTGCAAATTATTCTTTTCAATTCTAGATTCAATTCTATCTTCTAAAAAATACTTTTAATCAGGGTTAATAGTCCTGAAAGTAACATAGTTAGATCTTACTAGAGATACTGATCACACAGATCATAGAGATACTGATCATACAGATCTGGCCACTCAGTTCTTACTACGAGGGAGTCAGTGTGCTAAATGCAAAGATAAATACTCTACCGTAAAAAAAAATGTATAATTTCACATGCCAGGCATAACATGTCTAAATAAATTTAATATTAATTATCCTGTCTAGGTGTAGAAAAGATAGTAAATCAAGCAAGAGGAGAAAGATGGTATTTTTTCTTTTAATTTAATATCCACCGCTTATTGACTCCTTTACCTTTTCACCCAAGAAGTATCAGTTCATGCATCTGAATTTGGCCTGGATGTTTTGATTACAGGTAAAACTAAGAACTACATTCTCCCAAATCAAATTTCATGAATGATTCTGAAAAAGAATCGTTGGCCAAGAGAGCAGCCTGTGTGGAACTTAAAAGAAAAGCAAAGGCCATTAATCCTGGAAGGTTTTCATGGTGAGACTCTGTGAGGTACAGAGGCTGAGCTCAGGTTTTCTCTTTCTGTGTGACATCCACTGTGCCAGTACCACTGTTGGCTCTACTCACCAGTGCCAGTCCCTGCATATCCACCAAGCATGCTCTTAAGACTTAAAGAAGCAGCAATGATACAGATGAAATGTTCATTTTTCATAGATCTCCCCATGAGATTTCAAATTATACTTGCCTTCTCTAACCATATTAAATTCCCAGGTTTTCCTACAACTGAAATGTATTCATCATGCTATACTTGGAGATGGAGAGTATACAGTTTTTCTCAAATCCTCCCATTTATCCCTTCCAGACTTCAACCTCACCAGCATCTCTTAAATTTGTTTAATCTCTATAGTAAATGTTTAATTTCCAAAAATATCTGTGATAGCTATGAACTCTTGAAAATAAATACATAGCAGTAACTACTACATCTAGAGTACACACTGTGTTCTAACTCATAGGTACACTTACTTCAGAACAGATGTCCTGTTGGGTTGTCATTATTCATATTATATGGGTTTTGTAAGCCTTGGACCAAAAGAAATTACAAATTTTTCCCAAGCACAAAGTGATTATAGATCACAGTGATAAGAGTAGATCTCTATCCATCTACAATAACAAAATACTGTATATATAAAAATGTGGAATGGCAAATGAAACATTAATCTAAAAGCCAGATATTTTTTGAGGAGGATGAATACCTTTCAAAACCTATATCAAATGCAGTGTGAAAGTCACTATGCTACAAAAATGAGCTATCTCAAAATGCATTAAACAGATTATCTCAGTAAAACAGCAATTTCTGCTCTATATTTAGCTTAGCCAGTGTACTAAAAGAAGAGTACAAAGTGTATTTTCTTTTTTAAAAAAACAAATGCTTGTTTCTTCTAACATTGCTGGACAGCAGGCCCTCAGATTTTTGCCATAATCCTCACCACAGCAACATTTGCCATCAATGAATGTTTAGAGAATGTTTTTACTCCAAGGATACTGGAGTCTTGAGTTACTGACCTTTGTTCTGATGCACAATCAAAAGCGTTTCCATACTGTTGTCTCCTTGACTCATCTCAATTACAACAAAACAAAATAAATCTTTAAGACAGAAATGCACTTAGGATAGCTGATTTATTATTGTTCTGAGCTAACAAAAGTCTTTTTCTTTCTTCCTAGCACATTTCAAATGTGATAATAACAAAATAAATCTGTCAGAAACAAACAAATCTCTTTGGGAGCTAGAGAAAAGCTCTTAAAAGAGTCATTTTGAGGCACCCAATTTCCTGTCTTCCACATTTGGATGTTCAGATACGATTTGGAGAGAAAGACACTTAAAAGACTATATGTCAGAAACCTTGTCTCCTGTTAGGAACAATTTGTGAAAAATAAACCACTTAAATGTGCTGATTAATAGCTCATTTTATATTTATCTATCTCTTGCATTTATTCAATGTATCAAGTATGTTCTAATGGATCTATGCTTAGATTTATGTATAATAAAAAAATAAAATTTTAAAAGACATAATACAGTGTTTACTCCATAAAACTCTTAGAAAGAAAAAAAAAACACATGCCTTTCTCTCTACATTACTTTCTCATTTTTATTGGATTTATACTTTACCCATGATTGCCTCTCCCCTGTGATGTTACTATTGCCCTGCAGAAAACTTGAGCTTAATTTCATGAAAACCAAACAGTTCATCTCCCCTCTTCCATCAGGCACATGATCTCTCTTCAAAGGCTTCCTTGTTGTTGTCACCAAATGTTAGTTCCTTGAGTCTCCTTGTTACCTCCTATGTGTCCCAGCAGAATTCTAGGGAAGCCTGGCTGTTCTGAACCTCCAACAAGCATAGACAAAATCTACAAGGAAAAGCTTTAGTTAAGGCAGAGGAATGAGAAATGAGAAGCTTAACAAAAGAATACCTTTTGGCAATATCACTCTACTCCAGTCAAACATCAACAGAAACATTACTCCCTTCCCTTGCGCCTTGCATATCTTGCTGGGTCAAGTAAGGCTTAGAAAGAAGTTTACATTCAAACCTACCCTCACAAATATGAGAGCAGGAATTGGGGCTCTGTCATACCACAGAGATAAAAGAGGGACCTAGCAGAGAGCTAACTTTCTATCTCTCGGACAATGAAGGCAGCAGATAATTCTCTGACTCTTACCCCAGAGTGATGTCAATAGGGTACAGAAGCTAGCTGAGCCTCTCTATCACTCAGAAGCCATGAGACCTAACGAACAGGGAAAGAAATTAATCACCACTCTTTCACTGACACCAATCCCCTCCATGACTAGCAACTGTAGAAATTGAGTCTGCGTGTGAACCTGACATATGAGAGACAAAACAAAGTTGCAGAAGGCAGAGCTAGCAGGCCTTCCTAGCTTCTCCCTTCTCCATACATAGTGCCTGCCAGGCTTACCTTGGAACCGATTCAGAAGGCAGTAGCACATTTTCAATTACTGAAGGAAAAGAAAGGTCAACCATAAATTCTATATCCAATAAAATATATCATGAATACAGGGGAAATACAGACAAGCTTAGACGAAGGAAAATACAATTTGTTGGTAGCATGCTGTTAAAGAGGCAAACTGAAGAACAATAAAATCTACAGTTTATTTGAACAGTGATTTATGAATCGGGCAACTCCAAACACAAAGTGTCCTGTTAGTTCCACTGAGGAAGCCAAGGGAAGGCTTTCATACTATGAAACTGGAACTCTAAAGGGAAGAAAATATTTAATTAGTTATGGTAATTCAATTGCCTTATTTGATGTATTCCATTCAGTGTCTCTAGTTATATATTTATTGGCTGCTTCTGATTGCTTGAGCTTAAGCTCTGCTTTTTTAAAAAAACAAAAATGTAGTTATTTACCAGAAATAGCTTGCAAATCAAACAGATGAAGGTAACTTACAAGGACTAATTGGATTTATATGCTCAAGGATTCTTCAAGCCTGATTTTTCATTTTAATTGACTTTATCAAAACCTGTTCTTAAAGAATGGTAAGGAACGTTCCTTAAAAAGAGGGCATGATGTTAGAAGAAGACTTAAAACTTCATGAAAGCAAAGAACAATATAGTAAAAGAAAGAGAGAGAAGGGAGAGTGAAAAGGTAACTCTCATCATGTAAGTTCCTAATCTAAACGCTTTTCATGATTGAAACTGCAATTTGGTTTCTCCAACTTTCTGGGGTCACCACTGCATTTTTGGCTTCACACTCACAGCTTCACACACTGCCCTCTCAGGGACATGCTGCCTGGCTTTGGAGCCCTTCTTTTGAAATCTTGATAGAAACCTTCCTGTCCCTACAATTCTTCCATTCTGTAGCCACATAAAGCCAGCAACACATGGATGACACCATGGTCTGCCACCAGCCTGAGCAGTAGTCGAGTCATTTTGCATCTTGCTGTTGGTTTTAGAGGCTTCTGAGTGCTGGGATATCTGAGCATGGTGAACTTAATCCTGGGGAATCAATTCTCATTACCTAGGCTGCTGCCATTCTGGAACAGAGTGCCCTGAAGTTCTCTTCTCAAAGTAATGTCTTCTACTTTTCTAATTTTTATAAAAGTGGGATCTAGCTATTTCCTCGGTTTCTCTCAAGGCATTTTTTCTTTGTCTAGTCCAAAGTTTTATCTCTTTTTAATGCTAATCTTTTTGGCAACCAAGCTCTCCTCAGCTCCATCTTTACAAGTCCCAACTTTGTTAGAGTTTTCTTTTGGGCCAAACTCAAATCACTTAAAATCATTCAGCTATGATGTTTGCCTTTGGTTCTCAAAGTAAAGCTGGGTAAAAACCTCCATTGTTAGTTCTAAGGCCTAAGAACCAAGGAAGCTATTGATGTCATTTCAAGCCTTTGGCTGAAATGTAGGCCTGAGAACTATGTGTATGTGTTGGGAGGAGAAAAGCATTGATATGAGTCTCAGAGTCCAAAGGCCTTAGGACTAGGAATGTCCAGGGCAGGGAGAGAGGGAAAGAGGGAGAGAGGGAGAGAGGGAAAGAGGGAGAGAGGGAGAGAGAGATTGAATTCACCATTTCTCCTCTACTTTGTTCTATTTAGTCTTGATAGACTGGAGCATTCTCACCCATGTTAGTGAGGTGATATTCTCCACTTAGTCCACCAATTCAAGTGTTAATCTTTTCAGGAAACACATTCATAAACACATTCAAAGATAATGCTTTACCATCTGTCTGAGCATGCCTTAGCCCAGTTAAGTTCACAAATAAAATTATTGTTAATTGAGGAAAGCCCAAAAGTAGGGCATTTGGATTATGATTATGATGGTAAAAGCCAAGAGAACATGACTCCTATGCTTAAAAGAAGAATAGCAGCAAAACAAGTGCTCTAAACCATCAGAAAAATATATAAAATATGTTAAATTCATCAAAGGGCTGAGATCACAGAATAATAAGCAATACAAACTTTAAATAAAGATAAATCCTTCAAAGAAAAGATAAAGAGGCACTTATTTATCTGAAGAAAATGACATTAGGACCTGGTTAAAGTAATTCAGCTTTGGGGCCCGGGATTTAGCTCAGTGGTTCTAGCGCCTCCCTCGCAAGGTTCTGAGTTTGATCCCCAGTACCTAATAATAATAATAATAATAAAAATAATAATAATTCTGCTTAAAAAGTTAATAAAATCTCAAAGGGCAGATAAGGGGATAGGGAATCCCCAGGACATAGAGATGTGAAGTGTACAAGCACCCACTCAGGCTCCTTTGCATGAACATAATATACGTGCACACAAAGATGGGCCAGGTGAGTGGTTGCCTAGGCCTGCAGGGAGGGATAACAGCCACTGAACTAAAGGCAGCAATCTCTGCTTGGATTCTTTTTCTTGGTCTCTCACAAGGAATAAATTTTTAAATCACTTGGAGAAGGTCAACCAATCCTGGAATCCTTAAAACACAAGCGATGACACATTTTTCCTGGGAAAAAGAAACAGGAAAAAATTCTCTCTATATCTAGGACAAAAATGGGAATGTTTCTGGCGACAAATCTGCAGCTGAGGGCATGGCAGAATATCCAAAGACATTAACAATAAAGCACAAGGCAGAATGATTGCCTAAGGATCAACCTTCATCAGAACAATAAAGGGAAACAAAACCACAAAAATATAAAACTAACAAAATGGAACATCCAAGAACTGAGATAAAAAGTTCTAACATCTCTGTAAATTAGAATGTTAAAAGAAAGAGAGAGAACCTATGACAGAAACAATTGAAGAAATAATAGTCTTTTTTCACAAAAATTAATGATAAACCTTTATAGATTTGGAATCTCAGAAAACATCAACCAGAATAAATATCAAAAACAAATACAAATACACACACAAACACAGAGTCATATCATGTTTAAATTGCTTTAAAAGAAACACATAGAAAGACGTCAGTGCAGCCATAAAAAATATTTATTATATGTCAGTGAAATAAGGGAGAGAATTAAGAAAGGAAGTAGAATTATAATCACAAGTTACATAAACCAGAATATTTTAAATTATGATTAAAGTAAATAGAACAAAACAAATTGTGAGCCTAGTATTTTCTACCTGTATTATCCAGAGTTCTTCAAATAAAAAAGAAGATAGAATAGATAAAAATAGGAGATAGATAGATAGATAGATAGATAGATAGATAGAATTATGAGAAATTTGCTCAGGTGAGTACAAAGACCTGAACTCTCACTACCTGGCATCAGAAAGCCGGAGATATAGGAAACCCCATAATATAATTGCAGTTCAATCACAGAAACTCAAGACCAAGAAAGTTAGTATCTAAGAGCAGAAGATGAGTGTCAAATAGAGAACATCATTCTTCCTTCATCTTTTTGTTCTATTTGGCCTGCATCCTGCATTAGTAAAGGTCATTTTTACTCAGTGTACAAATTCAAAGGGTAATGTCTACCAGAAACACCACCACGAACGAAGCCAGTAAAAACATTGTATCATCTATCTTGGCATCTCTTAGCATTTCCAAATTCATGCATACAAGGTGGGATGGATAAACATAGTGAATTTTTACATTAAGAAAATATATTACAGTAAAAGACACATTACCAGTGATCTGCCTTAACATACTCCCTTTCACTTCACACTCACCCACTCACATCTTTCTTTCACTTTCTGAAGCAGTTGTGGAAGTCCTCTTTCATAATTGTCTTTACAGGATGTGATCAAAGCCACAGAGGAGGCTGCACACCACATGTGATTCCATAAGCAAGCAGGCTCCTAACACCAGTGGGGGGTGGGGGGGGGCAGGGGGGGATCCTTATCCACCTTACTCACCAGGTCTGGAACTGTGTGACTTCAGGCACATCCCCAAAGTCATAATTTCCATGAAAAGTAAAGATTTAAATCTGTTCAGGACATCAAGGCAACTATGCCAGTACAATTAAAGACTTTCACAAAAGACTTCCTGAACTGCTTCAAATACTAGCAGGAATGACAGCATAAATGCATATAAAGGAAGAGAGAGTATTTTGAGGGAGATTAATGGCAAACTGACTTTTACTGAAACACATTTTAAAAAATTAAACACATGATATAATTTTCGAACATGCTTTGTGTAATTAAGCATCACAAGTCCATCCCTTTTCAACTTGAAATTCATATGCATCTTCTTAAATAATACGTAATCTCCAAATAAAGACAGTAGTAAGCTCATGACTTCATCTAACATTATGCAGTGATGTGTGTACAACTGAAAGCACCAGAGAATAAGGTAAAGTCTTTAAGTGATGTCATTTTTCTCCTGGTATCTTACAGCTTAAATACCAAGATGTAAAATTAAAATACTTAAATACTGATATAAAGACAATATATCTCATGTTACATTACAAGGGAGTAAGAGAGAAAAAAACCAAGATATTTGCTTATATATGCGTGTATGCACATGAACATATTCATTAAAAGCAAGAAGGAAATATAGCAATTACAGATCTCCTACCTGTAATTGTCCACATGGTTATAGAAAGCATAAATTCATAGCTATCTTCTTCTAGCTCTCATTTCGTATTTTCATTGCCTATAGCAAGCTCTTGAGCTTATGGTTTTTTCACCTTTTGAGATACACAAGTCCTCATGACTAAAGTTTCTGGGCTCTTTGTAGTCCTCCCTGGATTGAATTGCTGTAGTTTTATATTAATAAAGATCACTGCTATGCTTTAAGGGATCCTGTATTCTAGGTATAAACTTCCTTATCTTCAATCATCTCAGCCAACACTACAACACTCTTATTTGACTTAGACGCATCAGAAACTCAAATTGGGGGTGTGGCAACCTTAACCTCCAAGTTAATGAGTTTATTGTTCTGTTCCCTGGTGAAAGTATTACTCTCTCTGCAACTAAGATACCCAGACAAGCAGAGCAGAAAATCATGGAAATGGGCAGCAAGAATCTTGCTAGTGGATGAGTAGGGGAAAAAGAGAGTCGTGCCACTCCCATTTCCACCCCTTGATTCGTGATCATTTTTCACATGCTGAAAGAAAAGAAAAAGAAAAAATTAGGGGAGATGGGCGCTGTGAAATCAGTATTCTATACTCAACACAAATATTTTTCAAAAGTAAAGAAAAATACTCTTTCAAGTAATAAAAAACTGATAAGATTCATGGGCAACAGAACTATATGTCTTAATAAAGGTTAAAGTCTTCAGGAGGAAAGAATATGATATGGAATAAGACATGGATCCAGAAAAATCATACTGGAAATAAAATAAAGGTAGGTGTCAACTGCATTTTTTATTTCATGTCTAGTTACACTAAAAATTATCTAAAGCAGAGGTAGGAACAACATGTTGTGAGTTATATATAGGCATATATTCAATGTGTGACCAAAACTGGGAGAGATAGAAGGGGAAGCAGACTGCTATAGGTGCCTTCTAGACGACTGGAAAGCAATAGTGCTAAAAATCGAATTTGGTGAGGTTGTTACATATGACACCAATATGTAAAAATCAATTTTATATCTAAGTACTAGGGATGAAGTCTTGGATATTAAAGTTTAAAAAATGACAATCAAACAAGGAACTGGAAGAGTTTGATACTGATTTTGTTATGCACAAATTCCTAAAATACAAGTAGACCCTTGCTTCATTCTCTCCTGAGAATATGTTTACTTTGCTTTTCACATAAGACGTGGAAAGATGTTTTTTCTTACTTTTTGATAAGATTGTACAAAATTAAACTTCAACTGCTGAAAACAGAATAATTACACTTTAGGAAATTGGAGATTTCAATGTTTCAGGTATTTCAGAAAAGCTCAAAATACTCTGAAGTTTCACACACTCATTTATGTAACATGAATTCTAAGACTTTTGAGGTTCACTTATTCATCATACTGAACTCTAAAAGTAGCATGTGTATATTTTTGAGATATCAAATGTATAATCTTGGAATGGTATTTGAAGTACAAAATGCGCTTAGTGAACTAAAATGATTCAAGAGGAGCATATTGCACTTACAACACTTACACTCACTGCTACGGGCTTCAAGAGAGGTGGCTGTGATGCTGTGAAGAAAAGCAATTCCACTCTCAGTGGGTTATCACAGTGTATTTCCAGAAGTTTCTAATTGAAGGCATGCTTCATTTGCCTTGGTTATAAAAAACACACATTTGCTCATGATTATGTCTATAAATGCCCTCATAAAATGTACTCTGGCAAACACACCCACACACTTACATATGCGCACACATATGCACACACAACATTTTAAAATTTACTCAGAAATGTTTTTATGTAGATTTCATCTCATTCCTTAGGTGATGTTTTTCTGAAATCAATAAGAAAAAGTAAAATAATTAGTAATATAAATTATTTATAGTCAACCATATCAAATAGACACTAGATTCTGGACATATGAAAAGAAATTTAAAATTAGAAAATTGTCTGAAAGGCTTTTAAATATATATACTCCCCACCTTGAACTTTTTGAACAATGAATTGATATACCTTAAAATGTCTTAGTGGCTTTGTTTTGATTTTCTTAAGAACATTGATATCCATGAACAGACACACAGGCAAGAAAACAGAAAATGCATATCCACTGTGTTAAATACCTTTTTTTTTTTATCGTGAAACTTTATAATACCTCATTTAGTTCTTAGAAGTAATAAAAGGTATATTATCATGATGCCATAATTTTAACATTCAAGAACAAAGAACTGAATTAGAAATTGAGTATTAGCAGTGGCTTTAACTGAGTATTAGTAGGACTGATTTAGGAATTGAACATTAGTAGTGGTAAATACCATCAACTCAATAGCTGGTGGCATTCAGGATTTTTTCTTCTCTCCAAAGGAAGCAGGAGAACACTGATATGAAAATAATTTCTAACTTTACATTTATCCTCAAGAATATGTCTCTAACAAACCCTACTTTCTTGAATTCTGCTTTCTTTCATATGTACATTCAAAATTAGAAATTATCTAAACTTTGATTTAAAATAGACATGTCAATAGTTCAAATCTGCAATTAAATATTCCATATGACCTTGGACAAATTACTAGGCCAGTGAGTCTCCAATTAATCAGTTATAGAACTACAGAGTCACTGAAACCAGTCAGAAAACACTGAGAGAAATTATTGGTCTATAGAAAGAACTTGTGAATAATAAGTGTTATGATTATTTTACCCCACTAAAGAGTAATTATTGAGGGAGAAGATAGAGTGAGAGGCAGGGATACAGAGAAAAAGGGTTTATTAGAGTGAGAGAACATTCTGCTAAGACATAGAATTGACCTTTCCATGGGATGATATCTCAAATCAAGTCCTATTGTATCAGGGATCCCTAAACATGACATCAGAAATTTTAAGTTATTAATTTATAATCATGTATTTAAAAATGGCTAAGTATGTATATATCAAGCCCTAAGTCCTTCAAAATTGCAGTTAAGGAGAGAATTCAAGCTCTTTCATGCTTATTAGGGCTAGAGAAGTAGGAAAATGCACATAGCACAGGAAGGAAACTAAAAGTGAATTTTTCATGTTGAAACTTAAGACAAGGATAACTTGTATGAACTAATAAATTATTCTTATTTACTTTATCAATTGAGTACCTACTATGGCCCTTGTGCCATTCTGTACAAACTAAGTAGATATGGATACCAGGAATATAATCATACAACACCACAAGAAACATGACAGTTTACAAAGTGCTTGGAAGTTCTTCAGGAAGAAATATTGCTAATTAAGCTATAATTTACCAAGCACATTAATATTACACCACCATAAATAAAGATCTCCTCTGGATTAACAAGATTTATTTTGGAAGTATGGGTTGCTCAGACTGTGCCTGGCCCACCTGGAGCCAGCCATCATTAGTGGGCAAGGGTTATTTAGAGATTCTAACATCAGCTGTGTACAACCAGGCCTGTCGGGGCTATTGTTTTTCAACACTTTAAGAAGATCCTCACTGAACTGCAATTGCACTGAGGGCATTTACCTTACTCTTTCCTCTCGGTACTGACAGTGTTGTTGTTGCTTTTCTATTAATGACTCCTGAAGAAGACAAAAAAAGGACATGATATCCTCATCTCCAGGTAAAGTCCACATAACACAACAGTCTGTGACACAAACTACTCAGTTTTATTAGCCTCTGTCAACCAGCGGATTTCTTAAATGGAGAAATGGACAAATTTCAAGCCTGTATACAGTGTGAGAGAAAGAATGGTCAGAACTCTTCTGACTGTCTTTTATTGTATAAAGCAGACATCAGAATAAGACATCTGGATGGATATTCGAGGTACTTTGTAAATCAATCACCTCTCCCAATCGCTGTGTCTGATGTATCCAGACCCTAAATCCTCTTTCCTCCTGGGCATATGCCTTTCAATATTTTTCAGTATGCTTTCAGTATGCTTTCACACATACCCTCTGAAAACTGTATTTCATCTCTTTCCAGTGAAAATATATTTGTGCCTATTTCTCTTACAGTGTTGAGACCCAGAACAGAACTTCAGCCTTAAATAGAAAAGATTCGCCTCTGCTTCAATAGGCAGGGAATGATAGGCTCCATGTCCTACTTGGAGGTTCAACTGTAGTTCAATCTTCACTCCAAAGATCCATGTGTGCTTCTTCTTCTTCTTCTTTTTTTTTTTGCACAGATTATATAAGAAGTAAATATAAATTGCTATTCAAGACAGCTTTTTTCTTCTTGTCACATTAGTAGAACCTTTTGGTAAAGGCAAAATGACACATTTTCTTGTTATTTCTTGTAAAAAGAAAAGCATTTTGGCTACAAATGGCTTTTTGGAAATAGAAGCAGCAAATAGACATATGAAAAATGTTCAACATCACTAGTCATCCTAGATATGAAAATAAAAACAGCGCTGAGATTCCACCTCACTCCAGAAAGAATGGCTGCTATGAAATCAACCAATAACAAATGCTGGTGGGGCTGTGGAGGAAAGAGGAACTCTGCTCCACTCCTGGTGGGAGTGTAGACTGGTGCAACCACTGTGGAAATCAGTAATAAATCAGTAATAAATCAGTAACAAATCAGTAATAAATAAATAAATCAGTATAAATAAATAAATCAGTAATAAATCAGTAATAAAACATTTTATTTTACATTATAAACTATTAGTTAAAGCATGCCTTAAAATGACTTTTCTAGTTGTTTATTTGTTTTCTCCTTTGCATTAAACAGCACAAGACTTCTTTTAGCTCATGGCTTCCCCATATGTACAGGCAGACTTGCAAGCTTCCTTTGCATCTACTTGTACTGATGTGCATATTATAGGAGCTGTATTCAGAATTTTCATGTATCACTTTGGAGAAGTGCCCATATATAGAGAGTTCATACTCTCCTGTAATCTGACCACATTTTTGTTGGGTGGAATATATGTGTGACCATATAGTAGAACAAGAATCATCATGTTGGATTATGAGGTCCTCTGGGGATCGAAAGGCAGCTAGAAATTAGATGGATACATATGGACTGCAAATGATCTAAAAATATTGGTGCATCTAGTTTAGTGGTCCTTTGCATGAGGGATATATTTTATCTTGTATAAATCAATGTTATTTTTGATTTTGTGTTGAGTACCTCTTAACCTAATGTCACAAATCAGACATATGGTACAAATGATATTACTTTGACCTTGTAAAATTATAATCCATTTTATACTTTTGATAAGATAGCACAGGAATTATGAGCACCATGTGGTGTACTTATCTCTGGCTTTTCTCGTTCAAACATGAAGTGCTTTAACAGATTCACGTCATGGACACAGACATGTGTTCTCTGTCTATCAGTGTTCAATAAATATATGCTTTCACTGTATGTGATGTATATATTTTTGCTAAGCAATATAAAAGCAAGATTATAAAATATTTTTACTTTCTTTTAAGATTTCTCTGTCTTTGAACCACAACCCTAACTTCACTAGATAAGTACTCAAAAGTAACACAGATACAAGAACATTACTTCACAAAACTATTGTGAGAATTATGTATGACATAATAAGTTGTTAATATTATGTCAGGTACCAAGATCATTATTTGTATGATCATGGAAATTGTCAATAAATTAGATAAAACAACATTCGAATTGTACCACACATGCTTTATATCTTATATCACACTCAGTTATACATTTAGTTCATGTGAGCTTGAAAATATAATAAAACATGAAGGATATATTAGTCTTGTGAGCCAAATGATTCTAAAAGTAAATATTATACACATTGAGTATCCAAAATTTAAAAACTGTTCCAAGGTCTAAATTTTGCATAACAACATGGTGCCACAAATGGAAGCATATTGTACCTGACCTCTCTAGTGTGTTACCCAGTCAACATACAGGCACACTAAGAGTGTTGAATGAAATTACTTTTACACTGTATGTATAAAGTATATATAAAACATAAATGAATTCTGTGCTTATAGTTGGGTTCCATTCACAAGATATCCCATTTATGAATTCAAATATGAAAAAATATGAAGTTTGAAACCCTATGGTCTCAAGCATTTCAGGAGAAGGACATTCAGTCTTTATTAAGGAAAAGTCCAAGAACTGTCAGATGTTACACAGTCAAGCCTCAATGAAGTGAGTTCTTCTGAAAACTTATTCTCATTCTAAATTCTTTTGTTGTCTCATAATCTAAGGGCTCAGAACACATTTAATAATTTTAGGCAATTTAGGAAAATCAAGTTTTCTAAATTTTCTCTACATTTGGATTATAAACACTTTAAATTTTACCAGAGATAAACTATTAGATATAACTAATATAGCAATTATCATTTTCATATTTTTGCATTTTATATGAGATTAATTTATTGTTTTGAAAAGCAAATTTCATTTAATAGAATGTAATGTCTGGACATATTTGTTTGACTGTAGTAAAAATTAAGTTTGGCAAGTCATGGAGTTTATAAACACTTTGACTAGCCCAGGAAATCCTAACTACCAATAGTACAACATATGTGGCTTTAATGATGTAATTTACCAGAAATGACAAAAGGCAGGAACCCTGCTGAAGAGTTTTAAGTGGGGTACCTATCTTCAGTGGCTTCCAGTATGCATAATGGCTTCCCACATGAAATAAGACAGTAAGAAGCAGAAAAGACCCACTAGTAATGCTTGACTTATTCCAACTGCCTGTGAATTAGAAGCAGCTGTGGACAGTAGGAGGTTGGTCTCTTCTTAAATACATTGTTAGGAACATGGATAATATTGCATTGAAGCAGAATACTAAAAATCATCAAAAGTGCTTAGATACATTACACATTTTCTGTGAAGTATCTATATTTTAGGGATTTTATATACAGTCATACTTTGATACTTGACTGCTGAGCATTAAGCCTGTGTGAACTCCCTCCCTTGATCCCTCAAGCACTATTGAATTCCAAGCAGAAGGGGCCTTTTCTGCCAAGCCTAAATGTCAATGAACTCACAGGCTGGAGAGAAACTCTTTGTGGGGCATGGATACAGATTTTGGTGTGGGTAGAAAGTAGGACAAGGGCAGAGCAGTCAGAAGATGCTGCATAGCACGTTCACCTGAAGAGTCACAGAAAGAGAAAATGTAGTCAGCTGCAGGGATTATCACAGAGAGAAAGGTATGTATTACAAGGAAGCCCCTCCAGAGGTCAGGCGAAGGCTGTGCCCTATCTATATATGATACAATTGAAAATGTCCAATCATAAGACAGAGGCAAAATTCTCTAGCTATTCACAACAGTATGGCATTTAAAACCTGCAAAGGGAATGAGAAGAAGTTTTGGTGGTGCACAGAGATCACCTAGTGTTTTCATTCACTGGTAGACATGAGATCAAGTCCCTGGAGGGGAAGCAACTCAAGAACCAGTTGACACACCCAAGCTACTAGGCACAACCATAGAATAGTGGACCTCAGCCCTCTGCAAGTGCTACAAAGATAAGGTCTCTCTATTTTTCAAGAGCAAAGAGCAAATTGGTTGAAGTCTGACTCTAGAATAATTAGAACTGAGAAGATTCTTCTGTATTTTTGTATGTGTTTTATAGTTTTTCTCCTTTTATTTGGTATATACATTTATTTGGTATATGCACATATATACAGATATATAGTATTTATATTTTTGAAATAGAAAAGAATTATCACTGTAGTTTATATATTATCTTGGGTGTATACAGTGTTATGTCACATATAAATAGTATTTATATACTTGAAATAGAAAATAAGAATTAATTATTGTTTTAGTTTATGTATTATCTTTGGTTTATGTAGTAACATGTCACATATAAATAGCATTGCTATATTTGAAATAAAAATAAGAATTAATTATTGCTTACTTTTATACAGTATTTTCAGTTTATATAGTACCATGTCAGGTTAACATTCATCTTTGCATATGAATTGGGTCCAATATTTTTAATGCTTCCTCCAATCTCCAATTATATCATTCCCTTCTTCATCTTTCTTTTTCCCATTGGAGAAAAGATAGTAGCTTTACAAATGTGAGAGAAAACTGTTTATCCACATGCAGAAGAGTCAAGACCCATAATCTCACTCTCTACTAAAATGAAATCAAAATCTGTGAAAGGCCTAAATGTAAAACAGAAATGGTGAATTTACTGGAAGATGAAATAGATAAAACATTTGACAAAGAGGTATAGGCAAACACTGTCTGAACAGAATCCCAATTGAACAAGAAATAACACTGAGAATCAACAAATGAGATTATATCAAATTTAAAACTTCACACCAAAGAAAACAAAAAACAGAATAAAGAGACAACCTACAAAATGGGGAGAAAATTTTTACACCATATTTAGAATATACAAAGAATTTGACAAAATGGAACCCTCCAAAAGAAAATTTGACAAAATGGAACCCTCCAAAAGAAAAATTTTCAAAAATATTCAACTGAAATGAAGAGATACTCTTCAAAAGTTGAAGTAGAAATGGCTAATTAATACATGAAACAATATTCAGTATATATAACCACAAAGAAATGCAAATCAAAATGACACAGAATTTCTATTTTATTCCAGAAAGACTAGTTATCATAAAGGAGTCAAAAATCAGCAAGTGTTATGGGTGGGAAAAAGGAACCCTTCTATATTATTGTTTGGAACTTGAAACTAGTACAACAACTGTGGAAATCAATATCGAGTTTTCTCAAAACAGTAAAACTAGAAATTCCATTTGACCCAGGTATATGTCTTCTGTGCATATTCCCAAAAGAGTTAACGTCATCAATTTGCAATGACACATGTACAGCCATATTTATAACAGCACCATTTACCATATTTGAATTATGGAAGCAGCCCATGCTACATGATATATCTAGACATAGATATAGATTTAGATATAGACACAGATGTAGATATAGATAACAGAGTACTATTCAGCTACAAAGAAGGCTAAATATTAGGAAAACTGGAGCAAACTGATAGGAAAACCGATGGATCTTGAGAACATAAGGCCGTGAAATATATCAGATGAAGAAAGGTAAATATTGCATGGTTTTTGTTATATGAGAGTCTCAAAATATAATCAATTTAAAGAGAATAAGAGAGGTGATAGGAAAAAGGGAGAACTCTGTGAAAATGGGAATGGGATCTGGAAAAAGGGGAAGAGGTGGAGTCAGAGGGAGGTGAATAAAGATAATCAAGATGTGATGTGTATACGTGCCAATTCCTCAAGATGAACATAATTATTGCGTATCAAAACAAATACTAAAAACAAAATTTTAAAGGGAATCTTGAATCCATAACCTAATTTAAGTTTTTAAAGCATCTAATATTTTTCAATCAACTACCAATACATATGTCCACAAATAAAAGCAAAGAATCTTTGTATTGAGAAAGGATTTATGCCAATTCATTTTCACAATAAGGGGTTACATCAGTCCGAAATTAAATTCATTGTTCAATTGACAATGTGTGTTACACATTCAGATATAGTTATATCTGCATATGTCTATAAGCATATATTTATGTGTGTATATGTGGCTTTTCATTTATACCGATTGTGAAAAACATGTTATTTCTTTGATTTTGTGCAACACAGTCCCACTTCTTGGAGTTAATGAGACAGAAAAGAGAAAGCAGGAAAAATTTTTTAAATAATTCAACAAAATTAAAGAACAATCAGTTGAAAGAATGATCACTGTTTCTCTTTACTATGTCTCACTTCTCAAGTCTCTTCTCTGCATCTGCCTCCTGATGTGAATTCTCGCCTCAGTGCTGACATGCCCCAAATACAGATTTTTCTTTCATTTTGTTTCATATCTTAGAGTACGCATTAAACATTTTAAATCTGTAACCTAATCATCACCTCAAAGATATTGACTGATTTTTTTTCCTAATTTCCCTTTCTTTCCCTTTTCAAGAGACCACTGTTTCACTAGTTGATTTGGCTAGGAGTTTAGCAATCAATTCTAATGTATATGATCTGAGCATGCCATATTAACACGTAACTGTACTATTTAACTAATTTACCAAAGCAAAAAGAACACAAATTATCACCCAGCTCAACACACAGAAAGCAGAGATTTATGAAAGCCCCGATAACCAGAGATGCTGGAAAGTGAACCATTAATGTACAATGGCCCTCGTGCAGAGAGATCTTTGCTGTGCTCCTGAAGCTTGACTTGTCAATCTGAGAAGTGCAGAGGAAGTGGGAGGGTTTCACAAGGGAAAGTGAGACTCCCAGTGTGTAGCTTTGCAGAAGGCAGCCTCCACCAGGCGAGCCTTGGCACCAAATGGAGGCACCTTTTCCATGAGGGCCCAGCCTCACATAAATGAGAAACCACTGAGAACAGAATTTAAAATGGGCAAGGACATAGACAGGAAAGGCAAAGAGAAAGAAAATATATAAAACATACAAAGTGGAGAGAGAAGGAGAGAAGGGAAATCTCAGAAAATACAAGTTAAAGGATTTTTACAACTTTCTGGAAACAAGGAAAGGGAAATCCTCATTGTTTGGGTGAAGACAAATAACACTTTAGAAAACACATTAGAAAGACATACTCACACAACAGGTAAAGGTGTTAGCCTAACAATCAAACATGAAACAATGAATTTAGGAAAACGATACAAAAAGCTATGAAAGTACAATGTGAGACTCAATTGACTTTCATCTCAGCTTCCCGCTACTGTTGTGTACTCTGCTTTATGATGCTAGAGCAAGGGGTAGTGTGAGAACCACAATTCTTCCCTGGTAGCTTTCTTCCTGCTATTCTCAGTCAATAGACAACACTACAAGAGGCCTGGAAATCTGTAGAAGGGAGAAGGAATACATGCTTTCCTGTTTATCTCCCATTCTAGTCCCTCTCAGTGCAAGCCAAAGTGCTTTACCTATGACAGCTGAAATTCATTCCAGGAGCAACTGGAGATTCCTATCTCCAAAGGTTTTGAAATGAACAGAACTCACTTTACTGGTCCTCTCTCACAGACACCAGGATCTGCTTATCGGCACCCTTTCCTTAGTGTTCTATGCCCCAGTATCATCCATGTCTCATCTGAACTCAGAGAAACGGACCCCAGCCAATCTGTGCCTCCTGCTCAGAGATGAGTTTCAGCTCTCAAGGCCTTCTTTCAATCTTAAAACTTTCATTAATTCCAATTGTTTGTTACTCATCCTGTTCCCAGAGTCCCAGGGTGGTGTACATTCTGCAATTGCTCTGCCTGTGACATCTCAACAATCTCTTTTTTATATTAAATCTTTTTGTTAAAATAACAAATGTGTGCTTCTTTTCCCTACGGGAGCCACACAGATATAAATCAAAGAAATGAGATTTAGAGAAATTTAAGAAATCAAATGATTACTTAAAATAAATAAAATGCTGAGAAAAGTTACACAAGAATGAGAAATAGCCGAACAAATAAAAATTGAAGACAAAACTGGTAGAAATATAATGGGTAATTTAAAAAACAGATAATGCCTTAACAAAATACAATATTTCTTAAAACATATAACATTGAGCACACAACCTAACAAAGCTCTTATACCAAGAAATTAAAAAGCTATATAACGAAGAGTTATAAATATTCACAGAAAAAATATTTTGGATCCATTTTGCTCAGCAGTAGGATCTTTCAACTATTTAATAAATAACAACAGAATACATTCAGAAAATAGACAGATATGGGATGATTATAATCATGCTTCCTGAGATCAACATAACTTTGGGATCAAAATTTGACAAAGACATTTTTAAATTAGAGAATAATCCTGGCCAATATCACTAATAAACAGAGATTTTAAAAATCTTAAACCAACAAGGAACATTTTATAAAATCAGATATCAATTCAGGCCTGGTGGCCCATGCCTGTAATGATAGCGCCTGCAAGGCTCGGGCAGGAAGATGGTGAATTTGAAGCCAGCCTGTTCGACATAGCAAGTTCAAGGCCAATCTGCTGGATTACATAGAGAGACAAAACATAATGCAAAACAACTAAAGGTATTGCATCAACGTAAATTATAACACATTAACATCAATTTGAGATTATTTGTAAAGAGTTATTCAACATCATGCTTTCTTGTGAAAAACTAAAATCTGTTTCTTACATATTCAGTTGACAGACACTTCCTTTTATCACCTGGTCCATTCAACAATGTACTAGAGAAACTGCGCAGTGCAAATGGAAAACTAAAATGTTTATTTAAATTAGGAACCAATAAACAATGATGACACTATTTCCATTTAGCATGTTTGTGTACATAGAGGACTGAAAGCAAGCTACCGATGAACTATTGAAATTAATAAGCAAATTCAAAAGACATAAAAATGCATTTTAAATACAGGCAAAAATAAAATATAAAAAATTTTAAAGTCATCATTATAGTTACATTTAAAAATTATTAATTAACAAAGAATAAATCCAGCAGAATACACAGAATTCTCTTACATACAAAAATTGAAAAACATTTCCTAGAATAATAAAGAATAACAATAAATAGGACATAGCATGCCCACCTTTGAGAAGACTGAATAATAAATCAATTTCTACAAATTCACAAATAGATTGAATACAATCTCTATCAACACAGTTGTGTTTTTCTTTTACCTTTTCTTCTGAGAAACTGACTCTAAAATTAATTTTTAAAAAGTGCAATGGGCAAAGAACATTAAAAAAAAACTTAAGTGAGACCAGAATTCTAAAGAATGGAATATAGTACCATATATACTTCTTTTCTATGTGCATGTTTGTCAGTGCCAAAAATAAGTGAAAAACCGCGAGCATACCTCACAAATTCTTCCTAAATTTTCTGAAATTAGTGAATTGCTCTGTTTTCAACACACTAGTACTAAGGGTGCATGGAAATACTAACTTTGCACTCCAACATAGAATGGAGATAAAGAAGGTAATCATAAGTATCCCTCACAGGATCTGAAAGTTAAATTAAAATGAGTTTATTTTTAAAGTAAATCAATAAAGCAGTTGTTAGAGAAGAAATAGCTGAAATAGAAAAAAAATGGCTTAGAGAAATTTTATAAACAAAATGGATTTTAAATAGATGATACAAGTTTGATAACAAAATGGGTGAGTAGGCTAGGTAGATGTGAGAAGCGAGATGGAAGGAAGCGAAGAAAGAAAGAAAAGAAAGAAGGACACACTACTCTTAATGAAAAAAGGTAAGTAACTATGATGAATCAGTATGGCCACAGAAGAGAATATTATAAAAACTCATGGTCAATGAACTTAAAATGAAGTTGGAAGTAAAAAATTGTTAAAATAACATGCAGAGAAATAGAAAATATGATGGTGTCATACATAACACGAGTAAATTGAATGTCTAGTTAAAGTTTTCCAAAGGATAAAACAAGTCCTAGAATTATAAAAAGAAAGTTCAAAGTAGTTTTCTCTCAAAAACAAGATGATTTATACTTTGGTGGTCCTAATGTAGAAGTAAATTTTCTAGAAATCAATTATTATAGTTAA
>NW_004624810.1:1611384-1633726 GCF_000247695.1 Heterocephalus glaber
AAATGTAGGGCCTCCTTCAGGGCATGTCTGCTGTCACAATAGACAGTGTTGGCAGCAGTGTGCAAATATAAATCAATGAGTCTCAGCAAGTCAGTCACAGACCCATGAGATTCAAGCAGAGTTTTGACTACGAGTCCCAAGTTGAGCTCCCTGTCCTCCTGCAGGGTTGAACTCTGCAAGGTTCTACTGCAGGTTCCTGCTGCCTTTCCTCTAAATATAGTCCAGTTTAAAATTGAAGGTGATAATCCCTCCAACTTACCAAGTATGGTGGTCTGGTGTGCCTTTATTGCAGAGATTCTCTTCACTTTTCCAGTGGGCTTCAGTTTTCATCAAGGAACCTGAGAGAGGTCCTCTTTCTGCTGTTCACTTCTGCTCTATCTTCTGGAGCTATGGACAATGGCCTTTATGACCACCTGTGCCTCTGCAGTGTGGAACCAGGTAGCAGTACAGCCAGGAGGCCAAAGGCAGGGGTGGGGGTGGGGTGGTGGAAGCTAAGTTGGTCCCTGGGGGTGGGGCACAGGCATGGAGTAGGGCTACAAGCAGCAGAGGTCCTCACTGTCCACCAGCTGGTCACTGGTTGCGGGGCTAGTCTTAGTTATTGTTCTCATTGCTGAGACAAAATACCCAACATTATGGGAGAAAATGTTTATTTAGCTCACAGTTTGTGGAGGTTTCAGATCATAGTTGGCTGGCTCCAAGGCAGAGTGGCATGGGAGAGGGGTATCACAGAGGAGAAACTGTTCATGGCAAGCAAAAAGCAGAAAAAGAAGCAAGTATCAAGAGACAAGCCACCCCAGTAGCCCACTTTCTGTCCCTTATATTCTATCCAGGCTAACCACCTTTAAATGGGTTGCATTCACACCCAGGGAAGGCCTTCTCATTAGCCACTCTCAGAACTCTTTTAAACTATTCAGTGGGCTAATTTAGTAATCACACACCCTTGATTCCAACATCATATACTTAATCCCAACCTCATACACTGTAGATCCAGCCACCTTAAAAACCCCCACCTGTGACCACATGAGACTTTGTGGGAACATCTGGACACAAGCCATAACATTGTGTAATTGTTGAAACTAATTTTTTCTTAACTTCCTTTGTGATCCATTGGTTGCTCAGGAGGTTATTACTTAATTTTCATTTGTTTATGTAGTTTTTGTGGTTTCTTTTTTCTTCCTTAAGTTTATTGGTACATGTTAGGTATACAATATGACATTCATCATTGGGAATTTGTACCTGCACATGACATATCTTGGTTCTTATTTTTCCCCCATTCCTCTGCACTCCCTTCAAACCCTCCAACCCTCCCTATTTACAAAGATTTTGTTTCCATTTTTTCCCTTTCTCATATTTTTTCCTTTCCTTTCTTTCCTTTCCCCCACCCCTCCCACTTCCCCTTCCTCTTTAGACCTTTTCTTCATATTTCACATTATCTGTTATACATTTTGTTCCTTATTTACACTTTCAGTTTCTCACACCAGAGAAACTATTCAATATTTCCACGTGTCCTATTTATTTCACTTGAGTATGGCCTCGATGTGCATCCATTTAGCTATAAATGTCTCCAGTGTCTCATTCTTTATGGCTGAGTAGTGCTCCATTTTATTAAAAAAACCTACATCTTCTTTACCCAGTCAGTGTTCAGTTGATGGGCAATTGGGCTGTTTCCAAGTTTTTGTGGTTTCTTTCACAATTTATTTGCAATTTCATTGCACTATGATCTGATAATATAAATGGGATAATTTCAATGCCTTTGCATTTATGTAAGCATTTTCTATGAGTTAGTATGTCACCTATTTTTGATAAAGTCTTGTGTGTTGCTGAGACGAATTTGTATTCTGTTTTTGTTGGGTGGAACACCATAGACATCTACTAAGTACATTTGCTGAAAGGTTTACCTCAGCTCTGATATTTCTTTGCTGATTTTTTTATCTATTTTTTCTATCTGTTTGTGAGAGTGTGGTATTGAGATGCCCCATTACAACTGTATTATTGCTTATCTGATTTTTCATATCCATTAATGTTTATTTTACATAGTTGGGTGCAACAGTGTTTGATGCATGTATTTATGATTGTTATCTCTTCTTCTTGGATTGTTCCTTTAACAAGTATATATTGACCTTCTTCGTCTCTTTTGATCAGTCTTTGCTTGAAATCCACTTTGTATGGAAATGGAATAAAAGACAATTCTCTTTTTCAAGGT
Source organism: Heterocephalus glaber (assembly GCF_000247695.1). Next base: position 1,613,588 of record NW_004624810.1, read on the forward strand.
TCCTGTTCCATAGAATATTGTTCTCCATCCTTTTACTTTCTATGAATTTCTTTTTTGAGTTAAATGTGTTTCTTGTATGTAGAATATTATTAGATCATGTTTCTTGACCCATTCTGCCAATTTGTTTCTTTTGATTGGTGAATTGAGGCCATTCATGTCATTGGTTATAACTAAAATGTACTGTTATCTTTATCATTATATTATTTTCTTGATATTGGCTCCCATTTTTGCCCTTCTATTTATTTGCTTGCCTTGCCTGATGAATGAATCATTCTATTCAAATTCTTGGAATTTCATTTTTTCTAGAATATCCTTCAGAAATTTTTTCCTCCAGTACAGGGGATTGAATCAGGACCTTGCACTTCCCAGGCAGGCACAGTACCACTGAGCTACATTTATGGCTCTCCTTCAGAAAATTTTAGAGTGCTGGTTTGGTTGTCATGAATTTTTTCAGGCGTCCTCTACCATGGAAGTGTTTATTTATCCATAAATTTTGAAAGAAAGGTTTGCAGGGTACATAAATTTGGGTTAGAGTTTGTTTTCTTTTTGAGCTTGAAATACATAGTCAAGTTCTCCTTGACTTATGTATATGTGATTAGAAGTACGCTGTCATTCTAATGGGTTTCCTTTATAGGTGATTTGTTTGTTTTTTCTAACATCTTTTAATATTTTTTGTGTGGAATATCTGAAATTTTGACTATTATATCACTTGGTGTAGTTTTTCTTCTGATCATAATTATTTAGGGTTCTATGTAGCTCTCTTATTTTTCTGTCAAATTCTTTTTCCATCCTTGGAAAGTTTTCTTCTATTACTTCTGTAAAAAAGATTTTTAAAATGTCCTTTGTGCTATCTTCTGATTATTCATTGATTCCCATTATCTTATATTATTCTTTTTTGCATACTCTAGCATCTCTTTGATTTTTCATGGTCCTTGAATTTTGTTTATTTATTTATTTTTGGTACCAGGGATTGAACTCAGGACTTTGTGTTTCAAGGCAGGCAGGGGAACCACTGAGCTAAATCCCCGGCCCATCCCTGTTATTTTTAAGAAGTCTTTCATTTGATGATTGCCAAATGCAACATTGTCTTTTAGATCTGATATTCTATCTTCACATCTTCACAATGGTTGATTCTTCTGTACATACTTTCAATAGAATTTTTAATTTCCTGAATATCTGTTTGAATCTGTTTTCTGTCATCCAGTTTCTTCCTATGTTGGGCATTCATGGTTTTCCTGTCTTTCCTAATTTCCTCTATTTTTAAAATCTGTATCTACTTTAGTTTAATTAACCATTTCTTTCATTATTGTCATCATCTCTTTAATTATGTCATTATTTCTGTTTTGATTTTGTCAGGAGAGTTATTCATTTGTTTTATTACTTCTACTACTGCCATTTTAGAAAAGTCAGTTGAAGGGCTTTTGATTTCTTAAACTGCAATTCCTGCTAGATTTCTCTGCATGAGTTGGGTGTTTTGGGTTGTATCTTGCTTCTGTGTTTTCTCATTTTCTATTTTTTTCTGCATTAAGGCTTGTAAATTGCTTATAATAGGTAGCTTTATTACTGGCACAAGACCTCTTAAGTAAATGACTACTTTTTAGAGATGTCTTCTAGACCTAACTGGCTTTGGCCTTTGAATCTGTTGCAGGATCCTGTCTCTTCTGTTTAAGGGATGAAAAGTTGTAGCCTATTTGACCTAGCACCCAATTCCTTGGTACTAGCCTGTAGTATTGTTTATGACCCCCAGACATCTAAATATTGGCATATAAGGATGATGAATTGATCACAACTATGTAACATTAACTAAAGTAGTACAATCAGTATTAACAATAGCATCAAACAGACTGGAAAATGAAAATCTCTGATGAATAGTAATTTTCCACCTTAGCCCTGGGTACAAGATTTATAGCTATATAACAAATGGTAAGACAAATCAGAATATTATAAACAATAAATATTCATTCAACAGGGCAATATTTCCCTAAATGGAGAAAATTCAAAAGGGAGAAGAAAAAATAGAAAGATGAAAGCCAAAAAGAGATTAAAAATAAGGCTGGAAGACAAAGGAAGATTACTGAAGCCCAGAAAACTGGTAAAGAAGACAGAAGGGAAGGAAAGGAGGAAACAAAAACAAGAACGGAACAAAGCAAAAAAAAGCAACAACCAAAAAACACCCTACAAACAAAAACAAAAACAAGCAATAAAAAAACAATAGCCAAAAAAAAAAAAGGGGGATATTTCTCTGTGGTTTTAAGCTTGTGTGTTTCTTCTGAGGTCTACAGTTTTGTGGCAGTGTCCAATTCAAAGTGTGACTCTGCTTTCCCTGGTAGACAAAGGAGGCAGCCAGATCCTTGCTGTATAATCCCAGGAAGCCAGCAGTAAGATTAGGTTGCTGTGCTGCCTTGGAGTTTTCAAATCCACAAAAATTCAGGCTGAACATGACTTCTTGTCATAGGGATGAGCTCGGAATTATTTAGCTAGGGATTTCTCCCATTATTATCCTTTATCCAGTTCACTGTGGGAGATTAACACTGGAAGGCCTCAGGTGAAACCAATATACAGCTGCTCTGAATCCTAGGTTTAACAGGGCCTTTCCTAATATGGAATCTAACCAGGCACCCTCTCCAGGGGATAAGACAAATACTTGGACTGGAGTCACTTACCAGCGGTTGTAGTGGACAGCATCCACTGTATTCCATTGGTGAGTTTCTCCCTAAAGTTCTCTTTAGTCTGCCACTTTCACTGTGTCTCTGTAGTGTTGATCTTTTTTTTTTTTCACTACAAGCCAGGAACTTGACTGCCCCTTTATTTTTCTTCATTGTGGTCTGACTCAATTTCTCTCGGCTCCAATTTTCCCTTCAGATACATCCTGGGTCCCAGAAATCCACCTCCCTCCTTCTTTTCTTCCTTAAATTGTTATTTTCCAGTGTCTGGATTCTGAACCTTTGGACAGGCTGATTTGTTGCTGCTTACTGCTCTGCCATCTTCCCAGAAGTCCAGAAAATTTTTATTTTTATATCATCCCAATATTGGATTTTCAGTACTCTTTCTTATGCAGTTGAGGTTCTATTCAGAAAGTCCTTGCTTGTGTCTATGTATTCAATAGTTTTTCCTATTTAATCTTTCAACAGAATAAATGTTTCTAACATTTAGTTCTTTGAATCATTTTGTTTTTAATTTAGCACATGATGAGAGATATGAGTCTATGTTCTATCTTCTCTATGTGGAAAGTAAGACTTTTTAGCACCATTTTTTAAAAAGGCTATCTTTCCTCCCGTGTATATTTTTGGCCCCTTTGTCAAAAGTCAGATGTCTGAATGTGTCTGGAGATGGTTCTGCATCCTCTACTCATCTCAATTAATCCACATGTTTGTTTTTGTTCCAGTATCATGCTGTTTTTATCATGGTAGCTTTGTAAAATAACTTGATATCTGGATTTGTGATGTTTCCTGCTTTGTTCTTGTTGCTCGGGATTGCTTTCACTCTTCTGGGTCCCTCATGATTCCATATGAATTTTATGATTAATTTCTTTTTTTCTTTGAAAGCTGTTATTGATGTTTTGATTGGGATTGCATTAAATCTGTGTATCAGTTTTGGAATTTTGGCCATTTTGACAATATTGGTTCTGCCTATCCAGGAACAGGGGATATTTTTCCATTTTCTGATGTCCCCTGATCCCTTTTCTTAGAGTACAGTAGTTTTCATTGTTTAATTCTTTCACTTCCAGGCCTAAGTTAATTCTTATGTGTTTAGTTTTTCTTGATACAGTTGTGAATAATATTATTTAATTAATTTCTTTCTTTGTAAGTTCATTATTGAAGTATAGGAATGCTACTGACTTTTGTGTGTTCATTTTGTATCCTGCTATACTACTTAATTTGGTTATTAATTCTAAGACTTTTATGGTGGAATTTTTTGGGTCTTGTATATAGAACATATCATCTGCAAATAATAATTTGACTTATTTCTTCCCTACACATATCATTTTTATTTCTGTCTTGACTGATTGTTGTAGCTAATATTTCAAGAAATATATTGCACAGGATTGATGAAAATGAACATCCTTGTCATTTTCCTGATTTTAGGGGGTAAGTTTTCATCTTTTCCTCATTTAATATGATGTGGTCATTGTTTTGGGATTAGTGGCTTTTATAAGCTAGAGATAAGGTCCTTTTGTACTCATTTTCCTTAGGGTTTTTATCATGATTAGAAGTTGGATTTTTTTCTAAACCTTTTTTTCTGTTTCTATTGTCTTTGTTATTTCTTGCGTGATATATGGATTTACATATGTTGAACCATCCCTACATTCTGTGATGGAGCCTAATTTGACATGATGCATAATCTTTTTGGTGATTTGTTGCCTTCTGTTTTCTAGAATCTTGTTGGGGATTTTTGTGTCTATGTTTACTGAAGAGATTGGGTTATAGTTCTTATTTGGGGGGGTGAGGGATACTTTTAGGTTTCGAGATCAGGATAATGCTCGGTTTTAGGAATAATTTTGGAGGTATTCCTTTCTTTCAATTTTATTACTTTCAGGAGTATTGGTGTTATGTTTCTCTCAAAATTCTTGTAGATTCAAGTATGAACACATCAGTGCCTGGACTTCTCTAATCAGAGTGAAGAGACAACCCACAATGTAAGAAAAAAAATTTACCAGGTGTTCCTTACAAAGGTTTACTCTCTAGAATATATAAAGAACATTAAAAAAATCAGACCTCCCAAATTTAAAGACCCAATCCAAAAATGGACATCTTAAATGAACAGACATTTCTTAGAAAAAGAATTAGAAATAGCAAAAAAACATATGAAAAGGTGTTCAAAATCACTGGTCATTCAAGAAATGCAGATGAAAACAACACTGAGATTCCACCTCACTCCAGAAGAATGGCTAGTATCAAGAAATCAACCAATAACAAATGCTGGTTGGGTGGTGGGGAAAAAGGAACACTGCTCCACTGCTGGTGGGAGTGTAAACAGGTGCTATGACTGTGTAAATTAGTATGGAGATACCTCAAAAAACTGGCATTAGAGGTCCCATTTGACCCAGCTATTCCCCCTATTGTGTATCTTTCCAAAAGAATTAAAGCAGAAGCTAATTAATAAAATGAGATTTCAGTTGTTGATTCTTTGTGCTACTTCACATGCAACTGAGTTTTTCTTCATGAAATCTTTTCCTACGGCAATGTCTACAAGAGTTTGACCTAATCTCTCTTCCAGCTGGTTTAGTATTTCTGTTTCAATATTTAGATCTGTGATCCATTTCAATATTAGTTTAGTGCATGTTAAGACATATAGGTCTAGTTTTAATCTTTAGCAAGTTGAAACCCAATTTTACCACCACCCTTTATTAAAGAGGCTATCTTTCTTCCAGTGAGGGTGTTTGGGTCCTTTGTCAAAGATGAGGTGGCTGAGTGTGTCTGGAGTTGCTTCTGCATCTTCTAATCTGTTCCACTTGTCCTCAGGTCTATTTCTTTGCCATTACCGTGCTGTTTTGGTCACAGTACCTTTGTAGTATAGTTTCAAGTTGGAGATTGTGATACCCCCTACCTTATCTTTGTTTTCTGGAGTTGTCTTTGCTACTCTAGGTCTCTTCTTACTCCAAATGAATTTTTGGATTGTTTTCTCAAGTTCCATGAAATATGCTGTTGGAATGTCAATTAGATTGCATTGAATCTATATAGCAGTTTTGGAAGTATATCCATCTTCTCTATGTTGGTTCTTCTTACCTAGAAGCAAGGGATGTCTTCGCATTTTCTGATATCCTCTTCAATCTCTTTTTTCAGAGTGCTGTAGTTTTCAGTGTAGAGGACTTTGATTTCTTTCATTAGGTTGATTCTTAAGTATTCCACTTTTTTGGATGCTATTCAGAAAGGAGCTGTTTCCCAGTTCCTCTCTTAGTAAGTCTTTTGTTCGTGTACAGGAAGGCTATTGATTTTTGTGTGCTGAACTTGTGTCAAGCTACTCTACAGAATTTGCTTATTAAATCTAAAAGACTTTTGGTGGAGTTCGTGGGGTCTTCTATATAGAGGATCATGTCATCTGCAAATAATGACAATTTAACTTCTTTGTTTCCTATCTTTATCCCTTATATTTCTTTCTCTTGTCTAATTGCCATGGCTAATGTTTGCAAAACTATATTAAACAGGAGTGGTGATAGTGGACATCCTTGCTTGTTTGATTTTAGCGTGAAAGATTTAGTTTTTGATCACTTAGCATGATGTTGGCTGTTGGCTTTTTATAGATGGCTTTTATGAGGTCGAGATAAACAGCATCTATTCCAAATTTCTGTAGGTTTTTTCTTTTATCATGAATGGGTGTTGGATTTTGTCATATGCTTTTTCTGCATCTATTGAGATGATCATATGGTTTTTGTCCTTGGCTCTATTGATACAGTGTATTACATTTATTGATTTGCATATGTTGAATCATCCCTGCATCCCTGGGATGAATCCCACTTGGTCAGGGTGTATGATCTTCTTGATTTTCTGCATTCTGTTTGCCAGTATCTTATAAAGGAACTTTGTACCTATGTTAATTAGGGAGATTGGACTATAGTTCCTTTTTTTTGGTTTGAGATCAAGGTGATGCTTGCTTCCAGGAATGAATTTGGGAGAATTGCTTCTTTTTCAATTTCATTGAAGAGTTTAAACAGTAGTGGCAATAACTCTTCTCTAAATGTCTTGTAGAATTTAGCAGTGAAGCCATTAAGACCTGGACTTTTCTTTTTTGGTAAGTTTTTAATTAAATTTTCAATTTCATTGATTAATTTTGGGTTGTTTTGAATTTTTAGTCTTCATTCAACTTTGGTAGTTCATATATATCTAGAAATCTGTCCATTTCTTCTGTGTTTTCCATCTTATTAGCATATAATTCTCAAAGTAGGTATTGAGGAGCCTCTGGATTTCTGTGGGGTCTGTTGTAATTTCATCCTTTCATTCCTAATTGCATGGATTTGGCTCTTTTCTTTCCTTTTTTTGGTTAGGTTGGCTAAGGGTTTGTCAATTTTGTTTATTCTTTTGAAGAACCAACTATTGGCTTTATTGATTTTTTGGTATAATTTTCTTAGTCTCCATTGCATTGATTTGATCTTTATAATTTCCATCCTTGTAGAAGTTTTGAGTTTTTCTTGCCCTTTTTTAGAAACTTGAGATTCAGCATTAGGTTGTCTATTTGAGCTCACTCTGTTTTCCTAATATGGGTATGCACTACTATGAATTTCTCTCATAAGACTGCTTTCATTGTGTCCCATAAATTCTGATATGTTGTATTGCATTGTCATTAATTATAGAAACTGTCTGATTCCTTTTTAATTTTCTCTGTGATCCATTGGTTATTCAGAAGTATATTGCTCAATTTCCATGTGTTTATGAAGTTCTTGTGGTTTCTTTTGCTATTGATCTCCAATTTCATCATACTATGATCTGATAATATACAAGGGATAACTTCAATTCCTTTACATATACTTAAACATGTTCTGTGAGTAAGTAATGTGGTCTATTTTGGTGAATGACCCATGTGCAGCTAAAAAGAAGGTGTATTCTAATTTTGTGGGTTGGAACACTTTGTAAACCTCTGTTGCATCCATTTGTTCATGAGTTTGGTTGAGTTCTAGTATTTTGTTGTTGATTTTTCATCTAGTTGATCTATCTATTTGTGACAGGGAGTATTGAGGTCCCCCACTACTATTGTATTAATGCTTATTTGATTTTTCATGTCTATTAATATTTGTTTTATATAGTTGTATGCACTAGTATTTGGTGCATATAAATTTATGATTGTCATCTCTTCCACTGGATTGTTCCCTTTACAAGGATGCTGTGGCCTTCTTTGTCTCTCTTAATTAGTCTTGGTTTGAAATCCCTTTTATATGCAAATAGGATAGGTACTCCTGCTTTTTTTCAGGTTCCTGTCACATGGAGTATTGTTTTCCACCATTTAAATTTCAGTCTATAAGTTTCTTTTTGAATTAGGTGTGTTTCTTGTGTGCACCATATTGTTGGATTTTGCTACTTAAACCATTCTTCTAGTCTATTTGTTTTGATTGGTGAAATGAGGCCATTAACCTCTGTGGTTATACCTTGTATATTGACTTATAATTGTCATCAGCTTTTCCTGTTGTTGAATTCCCTCCCTTTGCATTTAATTTCTTTTCTTGCCTAATGGATTCATTCTGTTGGGCTTCATGGGGTTGTTACCCTCATTTTATTTTCCTAGTATATTGTTTAAAATTTTTTGTAGAGCTGATTTGGTATTCATGAATTTCCTCAGGTGTTCTTTGTCATGAAAGTATCTTATTTCTCTATCAGTTTTGAAAGATAGTTTTGCAGGGTATGTCAATCTGGGTTTGAGGTTGTTTTCTCTCTCTCTCTCTCTTTTTTTTTGGTATTGGGGATTGAATTCAGGACGTTGTGCTTGTGAGGTAGGTGGCAGAACCACTGAGCTAAATCCCTGGCCTGAGGAGGTTGGTTTCTTTCAGAGCTTGAAATACTTCACTTCAGGCTCTTTTTGACTTGAGGGTTTGTGTTGAGAAGTCTGTTGTGATTCTGATGGGCTTTCCTTTGTATGTGATTTGTTTCTTTTCTCTAACTGCTTGTAGAATTTTGTTTCTTCTGTTGGGTTTCTGGACTCATGATTATTATATGCCTAGGTGTAGATATTTTTTTATCTGGTTGGAGTCCTGTATGCCTCACTTATCTGTATGTCAAATTCTTTTCCCCTGCTTTCAAAGTTTTCTGCCATAACTTCTATAAATAGGTTTTTAAAATGTCATTTACAGTGTCTCTTGTTTCTTGTTGATTCCAATCAGTCTTATGTTATCTTTCTTTGCATCTTCTCACAGCTGCTGGATTGATATCTTGTGGTCCCTTGCTATATTTAAGAAATCTTTCTTTTCCTGATCACTAATTGCAATCCTGTCTTCTCTATCTGATATTGTGTCCTCACATTGGCTCAGTCTGTTGCATAAAATTTCAATGGAGTTTTTAATCTCTTGGATATATGTTTTGTGGATTTCACTTCTTTCCTATGCTGGGATTCCAATATGTTCCTGAGCTCCTCTATTTTTTTTAATCTGTGTCTTCTCTGTAGTTATTAATCCTGTCTTTCACTATGGACACCATCTCTGCTGTTATCTCAGAAATTATTTCTGATTTTATATTTTCCAGGTCCTCTTTCATTGCCAGTTTAGGGAGTCATGGTGGTTGAGTTTCATGTTTTTCCATCTTGTTGCCCCTTGGAGTTTTCTTTTGTGATCTGGAAGTCTTGTTTTGAGTCCTGTTTAGGTGTTTTCTCATTTCTATTTTGTGTTGCTCTTGATGTTTTAGATTTCATTTCTGCGTTGCTGCTTGTAAATTACTTATTGTGAGTATCTTTATTGCTAGTGTTTAGAACCCTTAGGGAATGGCCACTTGGATTGTCTTCCAGTTTTAGTTGGCCTCTGGGTTTTGAGTCTGTAGTGACCCTGAGTCAATTTCAGTTTTGTTATACCAGGAAGGACAACTGACTAGAACAGTCAAGTTACCCTGGCCAAAGTAATTCAATCAGTATCTGCAATACCATTAACATATCACAGAAAATGAAAAACTACGGTGACTATTAATCTATCACCTCTCACCACATGAACCAGACTTGTGGTTATATGTCAAAATCTAGAATTAACCACAAATATATTTGAAGTGAATAAGCCTTTTGATATAGTGAATTTGCCTTAATCTTTGGGAAAATTTAGAAGGACTTGGGGTGAGTAGAGAAATAGAAGTAGAGGGAAAAGTTAGAAGTCAGGCTAGAGTACACAGGAAGATCATGCAAACTTTGGGAAACTGGTGAAGACAGAAGGAAAAGAGAGAAGAAAGGAGCAAAAATAAGAACAGAACAAACTGATAGGAACAGAAAAACCAGTAACTGCATTCTTACTCCTATAAAAATAAGAACAATTGAGAAAAAACAGGACAAAAACAGGAACAAGAGGGGGCAAAATGATGAAGAAGAAAAGAAAAGCAGAGAAACTATCCTCTTCAAGACATTTCTCTGTTGTCCCCAGTGGACAAGTTGGGTAGTGTACAGATCTGTGTTGACTGATTTCAGTGAACTGGCCATAGTCCACTGAAGTTCAAGATGGTTTCTGGCTGAGAGGCTGGAATTGAACTCCCTGACCTCCTTTGGGTTTGAAATCTTTACAGTTCTACTGCAAGTTCGTGCCACCCTTCCCCCGCAGCAAGTTTGGTTCTGGTAGGAGATGTTGATCCCAACAGCTCATGAACCACTGTAGCCTGCTGCACTTTTATTGAGGTGACTCTTTGCTCTCCCACTGGGCTTCAATTCTCAACAAGCCTGGGAGAGGCCTTCTCTCTATTGCTCACCACTGCACCAATTTCTGTCAGCTCAATTCTTGTTCTGATGTTCTCTCCTCATATAGGTCCACATCTGCTGCACATATTTTCAATAGAATTTTTATATTTTGGATTTCTATTTGATACTTTTTCATTAACTGTAACTCTGTGGCAAACTACATATTAAAGTTTTGTATCATTTTATATAGCTCAGCAAATATTTTATTATAGTCTTCTGTAAAGTCAATAATCATTTTGTTTATTAAGTTTATTCTTTATTTGGTTCTATCATCTTTGAAGTCTCTGAGCAACTTACAGATTTTTTTTCTGTCTCCTCTTTTATTACTTTGTGTAATTTAGCTGTGTAGATTTTGATTTTCTCCCACTTAGTGCTCCATGAATCAACTCTGGGGGAATTTGAATTCTTGGACATGTTTTCTTGACTTAAAAAAAAAATGTTTTTATTGATCTTTGTGTGTGTGTGTGTGTGTGTGTGTGTGTGTGTGTGTACACACACTGAGGGTAAAGGGTTGATTTTTACTAGTGAAATGACTTCTACCAATATGGAGATATCTTTAGTTAGTGTGTGATTTTCTGTGATGTGCTCTGGGCATGGGTAAACTCCAGCTCTGGGCATGGGTAAACAACTATCCTACCAGCAGCAGTGGAAAAGAATTCAGCAAGAAGAGCATAGAGTCCACTAAATATCTAAAGATAAATAAAGCTTAAGAGTAATACTAATAAATATGAAGAGTGTGGGGAAGGGGAAAATGGAAGAAGAAAAATTTGAAAGATAAAGAAAAATAAGATAAAAAGGAAGAGAGAAAAATAAGATAACAGATCTTACCAAGTTAAAAAAGACCATTGATAGATAAAAGTAACAAAAAAAAACAAGAAAAAGAAGAAAGAAAAAAAGAGAGAGCAAAATAAGAAAAAAAATGAAGAAAAAGGATAAAAACTCCAAAATCAATGACAAAAACTGAGAAATGAGTCCACAATACTTTCTTGTGTTTTTGAATGAGTGATTTCTTTCTAGATTCTGCAGTAATAGAATCCACCAGACATGGATGAGGGATAATGAGACCCAATTAAGTCCTTTTTTCCATAATCACATTTTTGTGTGCGAATGGTGAATTCTTCCCCACCTATCCTGCTGGGTATGGTTGGTCTATGATGTTAGCCCTAGAGCTATATTCATTCCAGCTGCTCCTAGTTTATGTGGTCCTCTTTGTGCTCCAACTCTCAGCTTTTCCTGCCTAACTTTATGGCCTGTGGGGTTGTAGGGTGCTCCCACCATGCTCCAGAGGCCCTTCCTGTACACTCTAGGCTGTGGCAACTGTCCAAACTTAGATAGCTGAAGTATATCCCTCTTATGTTGGAAGAAGAGGAAAAACCAAAAAACAGAGCATTGATTTTTCTTCTGGATGTAGCATCAAGGAAAGTTTGGAGATCGGGCAAGAGAAATCAATGTCATCACTTTCAGACTTAGCTTCCTCCCAAAACCACACATAACTGACCTCATCACCATGGAGGGCATGACCCCCATTTCTTTGTTGGCCTGAGCTTAAAATTCTCAGGGCATCGTCTCTGAGATTGCCTCTTGTAGGCAACTACCAGCCAGTCATTATGGTAGGCTGATCTAGAAACTCTGAGGTACAGCTGTTCTGTAATTCAATCATAAACAATTACCACCTTCTTAATAGTACTCCTGATTAAACCCTCTCAAATATGGGAGTTGCTGCACTGGTTTTCTTTTCCCATTCTAGGCTGCTATGTGGAGGGAGTTACTTTCATCTCATACTGCTTCTCTAGTTTGCAATATCAATATCTTGTGAGTAGTGCTGCTGGTCCAGTTCATTGTTTCTCTCTGAAAACACCAACCCTCTCCATGCTTACCTTGTGTTAGCAGAGGTAAGTTCCTCTTCCTGGGAGCCAGGGATAGCACCTTAGACTGCTTCTTTCTTTTCTGTGCATTGAGTGAGCTCAGATTCTCTCTAGCTTCTCTGCAGTTTCTAGTTTTTCCCTCCTAGTTCCCAGAAATCTACTTCCTTTTCCTTCACTAAGGAGCTCTATATTATAAAACTGATGAAAAATAATATTCACAGAAAAAGTTATGCATCTTATAAAGCATAGTTCTTTTGTAGCTGTTATAAATCAATAATCGCCCACTGTTAAAAGTTCTCTTAGTGAAAAACAAAAACTTTTATTTAACAAGTATTTATTTGGATTTTAAATTTTTGAGATGAATTATTAAGTGAGGAATAACTGAGCTGAATGCCAGATGTATTTAAAGTATTAAATTCATAGACATTCATGGAAAGTTCAAAGCTTAAACTAGCATAGATAAGTCATTAAATTTATTTGGGCTCAGTGACTGAAAAACATAGTTATAACATAAAGGTCCTATAATATAATGATGGCCATAATATTGTCTCTCTATCTTAGATCTGTGAGAGTTCTATAGACCAGGATATAAAATGTGAATCTTTTTTTTTTTTTGGTACCGGGCATCGAACTTGGGTCCTTGTGCTTGCACAGCAGGTGGCGAAACCACTGAGCTAAATCCCCAGCCTTAAAATGAGAATCTTATCTTAAAATAAACTGGGTAGCATCATGCGGTTTGAATCCAGGAAACAATGTCTGAGTATATTCTTAATTTACTATCAAAATGTAGGAGCTATTGAGTATGTTATAATTGGCTTCATTTAATAATTTTAATTTAATAATATTTTCCATCATGTGTTTCCTTCTTTTACTTTTACACAATTTATTGTATTTTAGAACTAATTAAGTATAACTTGTTTAATGAATAAATACATTGACTCATGATTTTTAACTAAATTTTAACTCTTATTTACCCTGCCCATTTCTTGAATTTTATTCACCTAAAAATACAATAAATCTGAAACTTTAAAGGAAAACTTTTTCTTTCTTTTCCTCCAATGTAATTAAATAGTTTTATTTTCTGTAGGGGCTCAAGTTAAATGTTCTTTCACACAATTGACAAAGCAAGTATGGTGCCTACTTCTCATTCCTGCAAAGAATCTGCTAAATTACCCTTAGCCTGTCTTTGTTTAACTACATTCCCATGTATCCTATAGAGTTTATTTTCAAGGAACATTTGACAAGAAGTATTCTTTAATGTTTTGCTTGCCTGCTCTTTTAGTAGTGTCAATCTTGAACTCCCACTGCCCTACAAATTGTATTTCTTCAGGCAAAGTGACTTTTCCAACTAGTTCTTTTTTATAATGAAATAATTCAGGTAAGCAAAGACAGCATATAGCACAATACACTAGTCAGTGATTAATCAACTATAAATTTGCCTATGTGAGAGAAGTATTTGAAAGGTAAGAGAGAGAGCATCTTTGGAACTATTTGACAGCTAAGATGGATTCTGAAGCTAAATTTCTAACTAAAATTTATGAAGATTGATGATGTGCATTTTTGTTTTGAGAGAGCATATTTTATAAGTTTTACATGTTATGTCTTTCAAAATATTGAATACTATGTGGATAATAACCTTAAAAAACAACAGTAGGAAAATACCATTAGACAACTAAGTGGAGTGTTTAAAATAGTTTGCAGTATTTAAGGCAGTTGAGATTAGTAGGCAGAAAGCTTATCCCAAATATATTTTGTATTTTACAATTAATTGAGGAACGAGAAAAGTAATCCACAGGATTCAAATTTAGATATTTTTGTTGTCTAGTGATTTTTTTTTGAGTGAAGACCAAAAAATAGAAATAATTGTTTGGATTTTTAAGTTTGTGTAAGTCTTTTATTAACCAAAAAATCTTTCTAATTAGGCAACCTTAAAATATAATATTTGTAAGTACTGCTACCATTTAAAATTAGTAAAATAAATAGTCCAGTTATGCCTATTTACTGTTAATATAAGATATAAAATATTACCAGAATGGCAGTTTAGATTAATGGTAACTACTTCAATAAGCAAATCTCAGATAATCAAGTATACAGTTTTTTTCTTACATCATAGAAGCTCGCATTTCAAAATGTACTTCCATTTGGCTTTCAACTGAAGTCTCAAGGCTATGGCTCTTCCCATCATGTTACTCTAGGATAAAGTAATCCTTTAACTCCAAACATGTCTGGATTGAGCAGAATATTTTAATGCTTAGCCATCAAATGATGAGTATCAGGACCACATTTGAAGTCAAGAGAATGAGAAAATGTAGTTTTACTTGTATGCGCATGGAAAAAATAGTCATTATTATGTACAACGAGAGGGAAAACTACAAAGATATATATAATTTGATGTTTATAATACATATATATATATATATATATTTTTTTTTTTTATGGTACCAGGGATTAAACTCTGGACCTTGTGCTTGCGAGGCAGGCAGCAGAACCACTGAGCTAAATCCCCGGTCCCTATAATACATATATTTTTGAAAAAATACTTTGGAATGTTTTTAAAGAAATATTATTTGGGGCAGATATTTATCTAGTATTTTATTGAAAGATTCTTTTCTTATTCAGAAAGATAATTGATATACTGGACAATTTATGTTTGCTAGAAAATACAGTGATTCATATTCATTAATAGAATGAGGACATTTCATTCAAAATAAAGTTCAAACTAGAATATGAAATTAAAATTATAAAAATAAGAGAGGAAATAAAAATAATTTTCCTTTGAATGTTGAACCTTGAGGATTCTGAACATCCTACTCTAACTCACATTGATAAATGCAAGGATTTATCTAATCCAAAGAACTCAACACAACCTTCAAATGATAATTTTCCTAACTAGAGCACTACAAGCATGAAAAGGGAAAGGGGAAAGAATATAAAGGAAACTTACTTCTTAGATGTCTCTGAGACTAATGGCATGGAGACTTATAATTTAAATAATCACAGGAGGCTATAACATTTGAACCAATCATTGTATTCCACATGCACTTAGAATCATCACTAGGACTGGTCAAAGGGTGAAATCTTATTGGTTTGAAATATATTTTCTTTTCCAATATACAATGTTTAATGCTTTAAACTGCTCCTAAAACATTGTGTTATTCTTTTACTCTTCTCTTCTTGAGACTGTTACTGATATGATGAATACTTTGATAATATCCCATAGTTTTTAAATATTACTAATTTTTTCTTTTCCTTTTTTTTCACTGTGCTCCAATTTGTGTAATTTCTATTGAACATCAAATTTACTTTTGCGTGCTATGTCCAGCCAGAATGTAAAAGTGTTCAACATTTTTCTACTAACATTTTTATTTCACTTCTGTTTGTAGTTTTCATCTCTCTATAAAAATTTCCCATCTGTTCATACATGTTGTCTACTTTTCCTCCTAGGTCATTTAGCATAATAGGAATAAATAAATAATTATCCTTTCTGGTTGTTCCAATATCTAAGCCATTGTTTTAATTACTTTCTCATTTCTGTGTTAAAATACCTGATACCCCCAAGTTGGTGGAGAAAAGTTTTATTTTGGCTCACAGTTTGTAGAGATTACAGTCTGTTAGCTCCAGTGCAGGGGGCGTGGTAGAGGTGCATAGCAGAGGAAAAACAGCTTGTGGAAAGGCAGGCAGGAAGCAGTGAAGAATCAAGGGAAAAGAAAGGATGTATATGTACACCCTCCTGTGACACATCCACAGTGACACAACTCTCCCACCAGGGGCCACCTCCCACCCAACATCACACATGGCTAGAATCCCATCAGTGGACTAATCCAGTATCACACATCCATGATCCAGTCACCTCCCAAAAGCCCTACCAATAAGTACATGCGGCTTTGGAGGGACAATTAGATATAAATCGTATCAGTCATCTCTGAGTGTTGGTCTATTGATTTCTTTATGGCTTGATAAAGACTTTCTTTTCCTTTTTTGTGTAGGCCTTCTGTATTTCCTGATTGAATGATTGATCTTATTACAGAAAAAGAGACCAAAGCAAATGATATATATACCTGGAAATATTCTGAAAAATATTAGTGTGTGGTGCTTGAGTCAACTGTATTTGGATTTTCTTGTTGCTCTCATTAAGTACTTACATGAACCACAGGTTTCAAATTTCTGCATCGCTTGATAACTATTATTTTATGCTTATTTTGCAGTCTGTGCTGTAGGAGAGTTTTTTCTGAAATGTTTCTGCCTTAGACTCATTCAGTCTGTGATACTTGCACCACACATGTGAATATTCTTCATATTTTTGCTACTTAATGCAGTTTATTTCTCAGTATTAAGCTTAGTATCATGGACTGGGGCAAGAAGATCTCCAGGATTTTGAGTCCAGCTAAGGTAAGGTAAAGCATTTTAGCCTAGACTTCAATTTCATGCTTTCTTGGTGTTCCTACAACTCCAGGTATCTGTATGAAAGCTATGTGGCTAGTGTCTTTGACATACTTGAGAAGAGGAGAATGTCTCTCCGCTGGTAGCACATGTAGCCATTCATTTAGAGAAGAATACAGCAGTCAAGATTGTTTTATGTCTCTCTCAAAATGGCAGATGCTTTTTGTTTCTATCCTTTTCCCCAGAAGCAATGTATTTTGTATTTTCCCCAGAAGCTGTAAACATAGGTTTCTTTTTATATTTCTGTCTTCTATTCAGATAGAATTTATATTTTCCTCCTTTGATTCAGTCTTTATGGAAAGTTCTGTTAGAGAACTATTCAAAAACCTTCCAATTGAGAATAAATTTCTCTTGTGTCTGGAGCTCCCACTTACTGAAAATTGATATTTCAGTTCATCCTTGCCTATTAATTCATTAAAATTTTATAGTATTTGTTCTTATATGCTTATTTCATCATCACTTCGTCCTATGGCATTCTAAAGGTGAGCTTTTGTGCCCTATTTCTATTGAAAATTCTCATCATCCTTTCAAATTGATAGTAGCTTCATTACATGAGCTTTGGAATGGGTTCAAGAGACGTTTTGAATTATTAGGTGATTAGGCATCTACCTATTTGATTGAGCAAGGTTCTCATGTGACTTGCTACACCTGAAGAATAACCAAGACTAATTAATTTTCTTTAACTGGATGCAGAGTATCTGTGATGGCTACATTACTGGAAATAAGACATTTTTAAATGTACAAGATGAAGTATTAATAAATGAGGTGAAGGAGGAGTCATCATGTGTTATCTCATTTGGGGCATTTTTGGGTCAGTGTTAAGTAGCATGACTTTCTTGGAACTCTTCTGTTTCTATAGAGACACCAAAGATGTACTGAGGAATCAAAGAAAACAAAAGACTTTCTCCTTCTACAGCTTTAGGGAGAATCAATTTCAATAAGGGATGGGAAAATATAGCATTTCATTTGATTTAAAGTAGAGCCTGAGGGGACTAAATTCAAGCCTTATTCGATGCCACTAGTGGTTAAGGATTTATAACTGGACCAGGAAGGTCATGAATACACATCCATGTTCTGAGGATGTGAACAAGTATTTTTAAAGTTTATCTGCCAGGAAAGTCTATGTAAATAGGGAAGGGTGGATGGGGGGAAGGGTGCACAGGTAATGAGGAAAAATAAGAACCAAGATACATCATGTACAGGAACAAACACCCAATGATAAATGTAAATGTATTGTATGCCAAAAATGTACCCATAAAAGAATTTAAGCAAAAAAAAAGTTGGTCTACACAGAGAAGCACTTTTGCACAGTAGGAAATTGGATAGTACATTACATGAGAGAGCTATTAAATCAGAGGAAGATTAATTGTTGTATTAATTTGATTTGGAAGATAGTTCAAACTTCTTGATTTTATTGGGATTTGTAAAATGAATATGTACTTAGAAGTAGTAGTTGGAAGTCAAATATTTCTGCCTAGAATTTCTGCATCTTGTAAACTTTGTAATGGTTATTTTCAATACATATATGTCTATATATATGTGTGTATGTATTTATAAATATATGTATTTGTAAATATATCTACACATATGTATTTATAAATGTATTTATAAATATGTTTATATTGTATTTATAAATAAATTGTATTCATATATTTATAAACATTTGTATATTGTATATATGTGTTTATAAATATATGTATTTATATAATATATTGATATGTTTATAATATTTAATTATAAATATTTTTGTGTTAATATCTAGAGTAAAGAATATAGTCCATATAAAACATTGTCTCAATTCTTCATACAGTTCACATACAGGCCAGAATAGAGAATTAGGAACATACAGCTTTTTTACATTAAATGTATTCTAGTTCATCTAGTTATCTAAAATGTTGATGAAACTTTTAAATTAAAGAAATTAGGTATTTTTATTTCTCTTCTTTTTGAATCATATATGATGCTTGGACAGAAAACAGGACAGAGAAACTCCTCTGCTCTACTGGTGGTTATAGGCCAATACTGTGAAGAAGGCAAAGCTGTTTGGAGTCCTCAGCAGAAGAAAAGGACTAGGATCGTGCCAGCATGACCTAATGTGAAGCTTCCAGCAGGCTAGCTGAAGCCAGAGCAATTAAATGGTAACAGAGACCAAGTACATATTCTGCTGTAGCCTTATCTGTTTGCTGTGGCCAATCCTTCATCATTTCCTTGCTCACCTCCACACAAAGGTGTTCCTTTGATATGCTATATATTAATTTTGATGGGTCTCAGGAAGTTTAAATCTTAGATTTTTCAAGGTGTATTATTCAGAAACATTTGGAAACTATATCTTTGGTCAAAGCCTAAGGAAATATTATTTTAGAGATGCATATGAGAAAATGTTAAGTAAAACAAGCAGTGAAATAACAGTTTGCAAAAATTCTGAAAATGTATAAAACTATCCCTATCCAAAATAATTGTTCATATTTAGAAGCCTGTGTGCCCTACACATGTTTTGGCAGGAATTAATCATTAATATTTTGTGTTTTTGTTATAATATTTGAAGAAACCACAAAGAAAATCATGAAGGTCCCAAATCATTAGAAGTTGTAAATTTATTATCTCACTCAAAGTACCCTTTGCCCTCAGGAACATTACAGTATTCATCAAGTAAATTGTTTATTAGGATTAATTAGGATTGTGCTTTCAGTTCCTGAGTAAACTCAAGAATACCTAAAACCTAAATATATACCAATTAATCTGAGAAACAGAGAGGAGATTGTTAGGCTGACTCTTTTTTTTTTGGATAAATTCTTTTATTGGTACAATTTAGGTATGCAACATGTTTACATTTATCACTGGGTGCTTGTACCTGTACATGACGTATCTTAGTTCTTAATTTTCCCCCATTACCTGTGCACCCTTCCCCCATCACCACCTTTCCATATTTACAAAGGCTTTGTTTCTGTTTCTTCCTTTTCTTGTAATTTTTCCTTTCCCTTCTTATCTTTCCCCTTCCCCTCCAACTTCCCCAACCATTTTGAACATTTTTTTCCTATTTAAATTATCAGTTATTCATTGTAATCCTTTTAATTCCTATCTACACTTTCAGCTTCTCAGACTAGAGAAACTATTTGGCATTACATATTTTATATGTTTATTTGCTATTTCTACTTTTTGTCTGAGAAATGTCTGTTCATTTCAGAGGCCCATTTTTGAATTGGGTCTTTGAATTTGGGGGTCTGATTTTTTTCAGTTATTTATATATTCTAGATAGTAGTCCTTTGAGGTACAGTGGCTAAAAAATTTTTCACACATTGTAGCTTGTCTCTTAGCTCTGCTGGTGGTTTATCTTGCAGTGCAGAAGCTTTTTACTAAGATGAGATCCCAGTTGTTGATTCTTTCTGCTAGTTCCTGTGCTACTGAGGTTTTGTTCATAAAGTATTTTCCTATGCCAATGTCTTCAAGCATTCTGCCTAACTTATCTTCCAGCAAGTTTAGTGTTTCT
>NW_004624810.1:1651344-1667982 GCF_000247695.1 Heterocephalus glaber
GGTGGTTGAGTATCCGAGTGTTCCATCTCATTTCCCTTTGAGGTTGCTGTAGGTGATCTGGAAGTCTGGTTTTGAGACTTATTTACATGTTTTCTCATTTCGACTGGGGTGGGGGGCTGTTAGCACCTGCAGGTATTACCTCCTCTGAGCTGGGAGAGGTGGGACAGGGGCCGTGAGCTGTGGTAGGGATGGTGACCCAAAAGCCCTTTCCTGTGGGCTGGGAGCAGCGGGAGAGATGGTAGCTGGGAAGCCCCTTCCTCTGGACCAGGAGCAATGGGATGGCAGCTCAGAAGCCCCTACGTCTGTGCTGGGTGCACGGGACTCAGTACCTTGGTCTGGTGGTCTGGTGTCCTCTGCGTCTTTGTAGTGTGGGACCAGGTGGCTGCCTGTCTACAGCGGGGTAATTCGGCTTCTCTTACATTACATTTTTAATTATTTTTAGATTTTTACTTTGAAATTCTATTAGATTTTAAGAGTAATTTCTAAAGAAATTTCTAAAGTTCCTTTAAGCAATGTAGTTATTCCAAGCAACTCTTACTTTACAGATGGCAAAGCAAATTACTTTGCAGTCAAAAAACTGTTAAAATATTATACCTTTACATAGAAACCATATGGGTATTTGTTTTGGATCTTATATATACAATAAACTAGTCTTAGCTATAGAAATTGAAATTCATCCATAAAATTCAGCATTTTACATACCCATTTTTCTAAGAATGAGAAAATATTAAAATAAGAACATATGCATGTATGCATATGCTTTCTTTAAATGATTTTAAAATCCTAGATTTTCTTTATTTTATTTTCAGTTAGTTATATTATTACTCTAAAAAAGTAAAACACATCCATTGTAAAAATATATAAAAAAATACTTTCTTCTATTGGTTTTATATGTTATTAGGCAAAGGTAAGCTCTCATAAATTATTCTGGAGCGAGGAGGAAAATAAGTGTGATAATACCCAAAGCATGTCATGGAGCAATGTATCCAGTTATATTAATTGAACAATGGTTGGATTACATTGAACAAATCATAGATTTGTCATACTTGCATGGTTCTCTTATTTGTCTACATTTGCATTTCTTCAAGAACTTAAAATGTTTGTACAAAACATCAATATATTTTATTATAATTGTGTAAATGACAACAATATATAATCTACAAACTATTGGTTTTAGAGTGTTTGTAGCCATTGATGACACAACTAGTATAGGGTGTGATTTTTCCTAAGCAGATCTGACACTCTTCCAGTGTATTACTCTTATGCTTATTTTAAGAAGTATATGACAAATGATTTGTGTTAAGTTTATTTTATACTCTATAACTGAATACATTTCACAGGTCAGATACATTTTTCCCTTGAATTTAGAGGTAATATGTTTAAATAGGTTTATTCATAAAATATAATAATATTTTAAAATAGCAAAGGTTATTTAAAAAACAACTTAGCAGTATTGTGTTCAACATACACGATTTTTCTCTGAAGGAGTTCTAAGTTATTAAGCAGGCTTTCAGGGCTCTTATTATTACTGAAGAAATTCTGTAAAATACACAATGGTGGTGCAACTCAGTGTTAAAAGTGATACTAATGCTATGTTACTTGAGTAGATGTATTTAAACGAATTTCAATCTCCATAAAACCTCATGTTCAAAGCTGTGCTGGAGAATTTATTAAGAAAGAAAACATAATTGTCAGTAGTTTACCTGTTGTTTTAGTGGTAATAAGGAATTTAATAAAATATAAAATGAAAGGACATTTTCTGGTTTTGGTGGTGCTTAAAAACAAATATTACAACCATTCAAGATGCTGTAAAATTTAAGACCCACTAGCTGCTCAATATATCTACCTTCAACTGTCTTCACTTCCTAGTGCAAATTCTCTTCATTATTCATAGTAATCTACCTCCAGATAAACCCACTGAAATGAAATTTTTTCAGTACATTCATCAGCAACTTTTAACAAAAATTTTCATCACATTTTTAAACCTCTGTTTTACTTTGCAGACAATTTCATTGTGATTCACTGCCTTGTCTAATTTAAATAATATCTCAACTTGATATTTGTGGATTCATACTTTAATTCTTTTGCCAATTCAATAACTAATCTATGTCACACTTTTTGGCAAATTGCTTCTTCATCAAAACTGTTAGTATAGGGTTTCCATGAATTTATCCAGTGCTGCTCGTATTATACATTTTCTCCTTTAGTTTTCCAGGAAAGTGACATTGGTATAAATAAAATGTGCTTGATGAATACTCCTGATTTAATCTCTAGTCTTGAACAGTTCTCTAAACTCTAGAAAATCTTGTATATATTACATGGTATTTGTAATATTCTTCTCAATATATCTCAAGTCATCACTTCTTGGCCTTTTGGCTAAGATCAAGTGTAATATATCCCACAGTGTCCTCTTCCTAATATGAGTCAATTATTTTATTATTTTCAAATATCTCATTAAATGATAGGCTCATTCATTTAGACACACTCCTATTCCTAGAAGTTATCCTTAATTCTTTCTTCGGGTTCTTCTCCTAACCAATTCATTAATAATTTCTACTTGATCTCTTCTTCTAAAATTTAGTCAGTTTCCATCTTCCTAGAAAAAAATACTAAACACCCAAAACTTAATGGAAGAGAAGTTTAAATTGACTCATGGTTTCTAAGGGTTCAGTTGAGGGTGAGCTGGCTCCAAGGCAGAAATATCACAGCAGTAAGGCACAGTGGAGCAAGGCTACTAATTTCAGATTCTCAGAGGAAAAAACCAGGAGAAGGAGCAGCAGAGAGGAAGGGGTAAGGGGCCAGACAGAGTAAACAAGGACATACCTCTATGACCCATCCAGACATTCCAGAAGTTTTACTAATTGCCTTGGTGGCTCTCAAGCCAATCAAGTTGACAATCCAGATTACCTGTCACATAATATTTTATCGAGATGACATCCAAAAACATCTCCTCAAATGATACTTATTACCTGTCACATTATATTTTATCAAAATGACATTCAAAAACATCTCCTCAAATGATACTTAATCTCCAAGTAAACACAAGGCCATAATTCCACCTAATGTGTTTTAACTACCCTGTGTTTAATAAAAAACTGTATAGTTTCATTTCCCAAAATCTCAAAACTCTTGCTATTGTTCATAAGTCCAAATCTAAAGTCTTCTCTGAGACTCAAGGCTATCTGTTAACTATAAGCCCCTAAAAATTCGAAAAGAAGGTTCCATATTCTCAATATACAATGCTGCAAGGTAATCATTCCCATTTCAAAAGGGAGTGTTAGAAGGATAGAATAGAATAGGACCAAAGCAAGATTAAAACTTATCAGGGAAAACATTATCTTGTATAGCTCCATGTCCAGCATCTAGGCCATATGACTGAAATTTAAGTTCCAGCAGGTTTCAGTACCTTCATCTCTATGGGCTTCCTAGTTACAGCCCACATGGCCTTTATCTTAGGTTTGTATTTTTTCATGGACTATGACTTTGCTCAGAAAATGTTTCATGTTCCTAAGTTCTCTAAGTCATTGGGATCATCATTGCACCTTTTTACTTCATTACCACAGCTTCAGGCCTCATCCTTCAGAGGCATATTGCCTGGCTACCCAGGCCTTTTATTAAAATCTGGGTGGAAGGCTTCATGACCCCCAAATTCTTTCATCCTTCATGCTTGAAAAATAAAACAGTATCATGTAGATGACAGAAAGATCTGCCACCAGTTTGAGCGATTGCCAAGCCCCCTTAGATATTGACTAAAGCAGCCTTTGCATACCTGGTGATTGAGCATAGTGAAATGAATCCAAGGAAACCAATCCAAGGCAGCCCTTCCCATTCAGTTGTTCTATAGACTATCTTCTAAAGTGAAAGGTTTACATATTTGTGCTTTTGAGTAGAAAAGGGGTAGGGTTCTTTAGATTACTCAGATACCATCAAAACCTCTTTCTTCTTGTCAAACTCAAAGTCATTGGTTTCTACTTAATGGTTCCAGTCTTCTCTGAAATCATATCTCCTTGTTTTCAACTGTACACGTGATTCTTTTGTGGACAAAATTTAAGTTTTTAAAATCTTTCTGCTCTATTTTTTGCTTCTGAATACTGCAAACCCATCTAAAAGTGGTCACCAATAAGTATTCCACAATCTGATCATTGAGCTGACTAGAAATTTCTTCTGCAATAACATTTGGTCCACAACCTTTAAATTCAGTTTTCTGCAAAGTCTAAGAACATGGGCAAAATGTAGGAAATTTTTTACTAAACTATAACATATATGGCCTATATGCCAATTCTTAGTATAGCCCACTTCTGAATCTTTACAAGCCTAGCTTTGTCTATATTTTTACTATCATTCTGCTCTTCTGAGCTCTGACCACAACTACCCATCAGACTTTGATTACAGCATTCTAGGAGTTCTCTAGCTTAACTCTCCAAACCTTTTCAAATTCTTTCCTTCAACCAGTCCCAAAGACCTCTGAATCATGTGATCAGGTGTAGTTATAATAATTATCCTGTTTCTCTGGTATCAGTTTTCTGTATTAGTCAGCTTTTACAGAAAGCATGTACAAAATTGCATGTACAATTGAATGTACAAAATGCAATACTCACAATTTAAAGGAAGAGCGGTATATCTTGGCTCATGTTTGGCAGGAGATTCAGACCTGGCTAATTCCAAGGCAAGATGGCAGGGAATTGCAGAGAACAACTGCTTAACCCATGGTAGGTAGGAGGCAGAGAGAAGAGCTGGGAACAAAAATAATCCCTTTAAGTCATGCCCTCAATCATTCATATACAACCAGGCTGGAGTCAACCAGTGCTTCCTAATAGCATTCCTAGCAACATTAATCTATGCATTAATTCAGTAATGAGCACAGGGCCTCAATGATTCAGTCACATTCCAAAAGCCACACCTCTGAATAAGATTTTGGATATATTTCAGTTCTAAACCATAACAGCAATAAAGCTCAGTTCATGATATCAGTGATCCAGAGCAGGGGGATAATACCAGAGTTGAAGAGACCAGGGGGCAGATATAGTAACCAAGGTCACACCTTCATGACCTATCCAAACACACCCTGAAGTATGCTTTACTAATGCTCTAAAGGACTCTCAAGACAATCAAGTTCAAAATCCCCTTTAACCATAGAAAACTATTTGCCAGTATTGTGTACATTCTCCAACATAAATGCTACTATCCTACTGGCCCCTTGTCGACCTCCCCTTTCTTTCTTCAGGACAGTTACAATAGTGTTTTACTTGATACCCTGTTTCACTCTTGCCTGTCATCCCCAATCCATGATTTATTCTCTAAATTGAATAGAAATTCTATTAAGACATTTTATCAAACAGAAACATAAGCTGCCAAAAAATTCACAGAGAAAAAATGACAAAGATGTCAGATATCTCGGGACAGAAAATACAATGAATCCTGTAGGTGAAAGACTTCAAAATACAGAGCTATCTGAGAACCAAGGAAAAATATAGTTAAGTGAAAAGTGTAGACTTACCTCTCACTTACAGATTAACCATGGCTTCCAAAACTAGGAATATGATATATACCTACATGTCTTACTTGCAGTGTCATTTTTAATTACCTTTTAACTAATTGTCTTTTTTGTCTTTCCTAAATTCCATTTAGATTCAGAAAACTTATAGAAATTGGTGGGTTTATAATTCATTTGGTAGATTATATCAATACATATAAAATTACACAAGGGGATTTCTTAGGTAGGCTTACTGGACCCAAGATAAGATCCTCCACAATTCTTCTTTGTGCCCTGTAGAAGCAGATGATCCAGTAGCTGCTCAGTTCCAGAATTTGGATGCTACAGAAGAATCAATGATGCATTACTTTTCTAAGACTGAAGGTCTTGAAGTGACCGCAGTGTTGCTAGTATGAGTCTGAAGTAGGATAGAATACATAAAAATAGGAAGAAAGGAGATAAGAAAAATCAAAATGGTAAAAGTGTACTTTTAATTAAGCAAGACACCTAAGTTATAGTCTGATTGACATAAAAATGACACTCTTCTAGAACTAAATATGATCCCTCTTTTTAGTGGATAGGCCTATTCCCCTATGATTTTGTAGAGTCACTATTGCCAGTTAATCTTTTTGGTTCTAGAGAATGATAATGGGTGAATGATTTGGGTGATTTCATCTAGTCTATCAGGTCCTTAGATAAATTTTAGTACTAGGAGAGAGATTTGGTTAGTACTTTTACTCCAATGCCTTTTCCATTTGCCATGCCTAGAACCACTAGAAGATGAATGAGTTCTATAGCTCACTGAGTTCCTGTTCTGGTGGCTAAGTAAATGGGGAAGGATTGATTATTAGGTGCTAGATTGATTTCCATGGCCAGATAAACAAGGGTCCATATTCTTGTCCAGTTTGCTTGAAGACAGAAGTAGTAATTAGTGCTACACAGGAAATCAAGTCCCAGAGTCTCAAGACAAATTATTTTCAATAGTAAACATATGGGTGAGCTGATTATTTTAATTTTCTTAGATAGATAAATTATCTGCCAGTGTAGCTAAAGGTCCTGTGAGAAGTATCTGGAGTAGCTCCAGAAGTTCTATTTCACCAATATATGCAATTACTTTTGGTATCTACTAACATTCATTCAGTTGAGTTTTCATAACCTGGCACCAGAAAAGAGTCACTGTTCATGGGGTGAAAACAATCTTCCCATGGGAATATAGAAACACAATAGCAGGGTCTTCCTTGGGGATATGCTGACCACCCTCCCCCTGGCATAATTTGAGATGTGAAGGAGGGTCCATTATTGCTCTGAATTGGCCTAAACAGACCAAACATAGGGATCATTTTCTTAAAAAGGACTTTTACAACCTCTCAGGCTCATTTTACCCCAGTAAGGAGGCCTCTATCCATGCAGTAAAGATATCTATGCACACTAAGAGATGTGTACACCCCTCATATGGAGACAATGTGGGTGAAATTTTTTTTTCCATCTTCCCTAGCAAAGGTCCTTCACAGATGTATTGGTTCCGGCAATGGCAGTGGACATGTCTGTGTATTATGGAGGGCACAGACAGAACACACTTTAAAAATGAAGAGGTCATTTAAGTACTGTAATAGGCCTTCTGTCTTGAATTTCTGGTTTCTAAGGTCTCTAACTAAGGCCCACACAAAAAGATGCAATCTATTTCTAAACCTCTGAGACAAGAAAGTCCAATTATTCTGTTGGCTTAGTCCAGTTTAGGGATCATCCCATTCAAAGGCAAACAAGTACTGGGAACTATTTGGGGATGGAAAAGAAGTTGTCTTTGAGATCAAGAGCAGAACCCAGGATCTGTGCAAGAGGGTGTGTGGGTCTGCCATGATGGAACAAATAGGCATTATTGCTTCACTGATGAATCTTGTACTAGGTGATATTCTCACAATAGCTTGACTACTGGTAAAATGGATGTGTTGCATGGGGACTGACATGGGACCAGCAACCCTATAGCCAAAAGTTTATCAATAATGGCCTTTAACCCCAGCTTCACCTCTCTTTTAAGGGGATAATGCCATCTCTGAGTGTATAGACTAGAGTCCTTGCAATGAATGATTACCAGAGTGGCCTTGACAGCTCATCCCAGGTGCCATCATACCATGATTGGATATCAACTCTTCACAGAGGAAGAGTTAATGGAAGCACGTTGGCTGGGTCCCTGACAACTAGACCATAGTTTGCCAGAGGTTTCAATGACAGAGTGCCCCTGAGCAGGAAGAATATATATCTTCCAATTACTGGTGTGAAAGATTTTGTTTTTGCTATGAAGGCAGCTTGGAAAGGAAAATCTTCCAATTGGCAGTTCAGTGTGGATGTAAACTGACTGGTTAACTCTAAGGCTCACAACAATTGAGGAACAGAATGATAATTTGCCCCATTAAGAAGATAAAATTGAGTAATTTATCTCAGTATCAAAAAATAATTTAGACCTGAGGCTTCTGCAATCTGTGTGGGCATTTTCCTGGCTACCATGGAGGTGGATGCACTCATGCCCTTCTGGGAACAAGGGAAGATCCTCCTATGCCAAGGATCCTATTTGTATTCAGACAGGCATGCCAAGACTCGGTAGCTTTTGAGGGCACTTGTTTGCCCAGTACCCTGATTGCTTGCCCTTGAAGCAACCAGACTTGCCTCTATCACTTTTTGGATTACAAGGGTGCATATTCCTATCCAGTTTGGTTGAAGGTGCAGGAGTAATTAGTGCCACAAAGGGAGAAAATTTTTTGAGTCTCAAGACAAATAATTTTCAATAATAAATATAAAGATGAGGTGATTGCTTAATTTTTCCTGCTAAAGTCCCTGCTTGATGCCTTGGGATTTATCATGAGCTTTATCCATTTGTACCAGCAAGACTTTTAGCCTACCTTTTCTTCTTGCCCAACTCCTGCTTGTCCTCTTCCTTATCACAGTTACACTGTTTAGGCCACATTGACCAATTGACTTGTTCTCTATTGTGTGCCCTGTTGGAGTTTTTGAAACTCCTTCCTAATGTCTGGAATTGATCTTTAATAAAATACTGTCCCAGTATATTTTGGCCCTCTCTAGACTCTAGGTGGTAAGTTAGTTTATGGAATACTTCTATAATCTAATCCTGGAAAGTTGCTGGATTTTCAACAGAGCCTTAATTGCTAGTTCTAAGCGTATCATAATTTACAGGTTTGGGCATACCTTTCTAAGTCCCTGTGAAGATGGCCTGGAGGTATACTTTTCATTTGGTTTCTCAACTTCCGGTGTTATAATCCTACCTAAGATCTTCTTGGGCCCCAAATAATGCATCAGTCAGCTGATTATGATTAAGTCCAGCGTCAAAGACATCATTATTGGCCTGGCTTGCAGCTCTCATAAGTCTCTCACTTGCTCTCTCTCTCTCTCTCTCAATTGCAGTACAGCAAGAGACCGGAATAAATTAGACATTTCAAAAGGTCAGATTAAAAGCCATTGGTGAGGGTATAAAATTCATCACCATCACTTCTTGGGATCCATATGTTGAAGTGCTTAAGGGTTTCTTTCAGATTTGGACATCCTAAGAGGATACAGACACCATGAAGAGCTTGCTATCATGGTTTTCCTCAGGAAAGCTCACCCTGAGTCCTCTAGGGTGTACTTTGTTCTTGCTTTTTCCTCCACCTAAGCTCATGCTGCAGCAAGCTCACAATGCTTTTTCTCTCACTGTTCACTTGTACTTTTTCAAATAAACTTTGTCACTGCTTTTTGTTTGTTTCATTCAATTCCTCATTTGGGATGAGAAAAACCTGGAATCTAACTTCCGAGGGAGAATGGAGAGTCACAAACCCCCATAATATTTATTTGGCAAGCCTCTTTTAGAAGGAGATACTGGGTAACAGGATTATGCCAGTAGGAAGGACAATGGCACAAGTGTTCAGGGCATTGGATTTAAGAATTTAAAGTTGTGGGCCAGCTCTAGGATATTTCTCATTCAGTCTTGCAGAGCATGACTAACCACATGATTCACAGGGTACTGAGTCATATCACTTGTGTCTATCATGTATATCTTTTCCAATAATTCACTCTGTTATAAATGTATGTATGAGATGGAATCCAGGTACATGAACTTTCAATGAACTCCAAGTGAAGAAAGGTTATTCCAGGACATGCATCCTCATTTGGGATTTCAGAATTTTCCAGGGGAGCTCCAGGAGTCTCTGTTTATGTTATATTTGATTCTGAGTAGTGAGCCTTAGGACAAAAGTCAGGGGTTTGGTCCTGGGTCACTGCTCAGGTTCAGGTGAATGGATTGGAATGCTCCAGTAGCCCTAATTATATTATCTATTTTACTGGGATATCTTGAAAGTTAGTTTTTCTGTGAAAAAAATTAGCAAACCTAGAATATGTTTATGTGAAAATTAAGTTGCGTTTCCCTGTCTCTACTTTGAGTAACTACCTTGACCTCTATTAAGGTAGGATGGGAGGAAAAAAAAGTAATGGTCTGAAAGGAGACAAAGAAAATCACAATTTTAAAATTAAAAACTGTAGTTTTGGGACATAAGATGCATTTAAACTCTTTCTTCCTCTGTCTAATCCCAGTCTGGGCAATTCCTTTTCACCTATAAATGGGTTTCATAAGCCAAATAGCTAAATTGCCTCTTACATTACCTCTTCCTGGCTAGTCTTTAAACTCTTCCTGGAATGAGTCAGCAAACCCACAAACATTCTATGTTTAGGGTGGGTTAGGCTTTTTTTTCTCAGCTTCAGGAACCCAATCAGATCCAGCATGGTGACATTATCTAGTAAAAAGTCCATACTAAAAGGATTAAAAAACTGGATTTGGATACCTACAAGTGGTTCCAGACCAAAAAAAAAAAGATGATTTAAGCACGGTAGAATTTTTCAAGGGCAGGGCAACCTCCTGGCTTCCATTTTCATTCCAAGTGGCTACAACTCTTTTGACATGGTGCCATCCCACTCTAGTGTGTCTTCTGTCCTCATTTTGTTGGCCTGCATGCCAATTGTCTCCATAGCAATATTCAGAAATGTGCTTTACTAATCTGCTAAGAGTTTATTAGTTCAGTCAAGTTGAAAACTTCATTAATGGTCACAAAGTTGTAATAAAATAAGGAGATACCAAAACAGATGTCCTGTAATACGGGTTTGGGGTGTGAGACCAAAGTAATTCCATTTTGCTTATGTGAGACCAGAATGACTCCATTTTGCCCAAAATGGAGTAGTCTCCTTTATCCTCTCACATTAATGATTAAAATGTGCTTGATCTAGGACAAAAGACACAATCTGTAACACAAGATTCCTAAGTTTATTACTCAGCCATCTGTTTACCCAGGAAATGAACATCCTGGGCCCACTATCTGTAGGAACAATCTGTCAATGAGCTGACTGTCAGTACTGGGTGGTCGTGACCATTAGTCACCGTGTCTGCTGACCATCAATATGTGACAGTCGCCCACTAACCTTTGTCCTTCTTTTCTTTTGTAAAACCTATAGGTAATCACCCCTTACCCCTGATGAATTCAGCCAATCAGAAATGTACACTTCATGCTCGCTAAATATTAACCAATCATGTAACTGCTAAGTGGAAAATCTCCAAACCTTGCTGTAACCTCTATAAAAACCCCGCTAATTTGGAACTTGGGGCTCTCAATCTCGATCCGCTGTGTCGGTGACAATTGAGAGTCCCTGCTTAAGCTTGAACAAACGACCCTCGTGTGCTTACATCGGAAACGGCCTCCTGGTGGTCTTTGGGACTTCGTAATCTGGGCACAACAGGGGAGGCTAGAATCTCCTTGTACAGGTGGTTTCTAGGTTCTTTCTGTCCTGAACAAAGAATTGGTCAAGACAAATGTAAGCAGTAGCAAAATTTAACATTTTTTAAAGGTAGGAAAAGAAACATGCCTTGAAGAGTGAGTTTGGGCAAAGAAGGACAAGAAGTAAACCATACAGCATGAGGGTGGACTATCCTGAAGAGACACAGTAGCCAGAGCTCAATGGTGATTGTGCTTTTTGTATCTTCCACTCCTGAGGCTGGCATCAGGAATCCACATGCAGGGCTTTGGAAACTGTTCTGCACAAGCATCCTGGGATCTTGTAATTAACAGGTTACACCTCTCTTCCCAAGCTGTCTTAGCCACATCTTAGCCTCCTACCTCAATATTATGGAATAACACATTAGAGTTAGAGTTACTTTCCTTTGGTCAGAGCAAAGAATTGTTTTTGAAATAACAGGTAATTATTGTACTCACCAGCTAGCAAGAAATAGCACCCACACAGTTTTAAGAATGTTGAAAAATGTGCTATAGGTGAAGAAATGGCAAAATGTAGGAAAAACACAAGAGAAAATGAAGCATTTGCCTCAGGGATGTACTGTGGAAATGGGGAAGATAGTGATTAGACTTAAATTACACTTTCAAATGTAAAGAGTTAATTTTGAATTGAAAGATGCAGTCAGCCTGAGGCAACCTCAAGGGAAAGAACAGGGAGAACAAACACCTAGTAATTAGTTCTTCCTCCTTTCCTTTGATATCTCATCAGGGCTCCTGCTGTGCCAAACCAATCTAAAGTCAAAACCCACAGGGACTATTTTGGTCCAGGCTGGTCAGCCACTTGGTCTCAAAGTGAAAAAAGGTGAGGCTATAGCTGAAGATTTCTGGAATAGTAATATTATGTGAGCTGGAGCATTCTGTGTTGTTTGGAAGTTAAATATTAAAGAATGGGGTGGGACATTGTGGATGTGGGTAAATGACCAGGTTGAATCAAGGAATATTTTTGTATAGGTAGGCACTAGCATCTTTTTGGTGTCATTTCTATTTAGGAGGAAAGATTCCATCCTGAGTGCCTGTCTACTGAAGGGAGAAGTCACACTCTTGTTCTCTCATTCTTACAACTAGAGCACAATCGTGAAACATAAACACTGCTATATAGATGCTGCCTTCTGAGATGTGGAATTATACTGGAAAAATGCACTGCTTTGTAGAAGCAATTTGTGGTCCATGCTTTTAGGCAAAGTCATCCGGACTGCAGGATTAATAGAGGGACGTGAGCAACCTGTATTGGCAGTATAATCTGCTGGGTCTGTGTTGATGGTTGAAGCACAGGGTTCTCAAAAGGGTAATAATTTGACATTTACTATGAAGTCTCTTATTCTGACTTTTTGCCCTGCTGGAGATTCAGGATCTATTGCTCTGTGTAGAGGACTTATCATATGACCATACTTATTCTTGTTTGAATTTGTTTATAATCTATCTAATAAATTTGAATGCCACAGCTTAGACTAATGGTTTCAGCCACAGCCAGCAGTAGCCAATGATTGTAGTATAAACTTCACCCAGGAAATTTGCAACATGTGTACTCACTCAAACAGAAAAGCACAGTTCAAAGCTTTAGTTTTTATTTACTTTTATGTGCATTACTTTTGGAATTAGAATTGAAGTTGAGAAAAAAATGAGTCCTTTCAATATAAAATTAATTTAATTTTGAGTCATTTTAAGAGGAAATAGAAGACATTTTTAAATTTTCTTAATATTGATAGATTTCCCTCCAATTTAGGGTGGTTGCTGTATATAATAGCTACCTTCTTTCCAACACGCCCCTACTCTCGCCAAAAGAGTAACCTGATGCTTGTTCTCCTCATGGCAACTAGTGACATCACAGGCTCCTCCAGTCCCTAGCCACTACCTCACTCAACCCCACCTCAGCTCCTACAAGCCCCTATAAAAGGCACTTGCTGTCCTGGCCTTATTGATTTTGTCTCTCCTTTGTTCAGAGACAGCCCAGAAGATCTGTTCCCCTAATAAAGGCTTGTTGTGGCCTGGTCTGTTCTTGGTTTTTGGCCTTTTACCTGACAAATATAAATACTATGAAGTTAATATAATAGAGAAATGCATATAATTGACCACTTTAAAAGTCTATGATTCTTAGCTGTTTTGAACTTGCTGATTTGTACTGGGGGATTTACCTAAATAAAATGTGTGTGTGTGTGTGTGTGTGTGTGTGTGTGTGTGTATACATTTTTTTTTCTTTCCTGCTTCCATAGTGCTATCCATAGGCCAACTGAATCCCTTTCTGATGAAGATTGCATTGTTTCATTTTCTTCTGAGAGACAGAGGGTGTGAGTTTTCACATCATGTCTTTATGCCTGTCTTGGCAGTAGCAGCCAGATTCCCCAGTGAAGGTGCCATGCGGAGTGCTTCGGGTTTTGTCTCTGGATGCGCAGTCGCCCAGCAAGTTCTCTAGCCCAGCCACACAAGGTACTCTGATTCATTTATATTACAACATACATTTTCTGTTTATTAAATTCATTTCAAATGACACATAGAAATATAAATACCACAGATAGTAGTTGGGTATCATGTACTGTTTCAATACATATGTTACATATTCTATAATATTAAAAACAATTTAAACATATTTGTCACCTTAAACATGTCATTTCATTGTCTCAAATTTTACAGCTTGAGTGATATTTCTTGTATATAGACCACCAATTTAAAAATAAAACGTACATTAGTTTCATCTTAAAATTCAGTTTACATTTTATTAAAAATATGTACGTTAGGGCTGGGGATTTAGCTCAGTGGTTCTGCTGCCTGCCTCACAAGCACAGGGTGCTGAGTTCAATGCCTGGTACCAAAAACGAAAAAGATATATACTTTACATATAATTCTGAAATATATTTTATCCTCCTAATTTTTATTATCATGTCATTCTTTACACCATTATTTTCCAAGTGTTTTAGTCCACATAATTTACATATTTTGTGTAGTATATTTTGGGGAGTATATGCTTTTATGAATACTATACTAATGAAATTTGTCCATAATCTTAAGTGTAAGTCAAATTGTTTCATTTTACCTGCTACTTTCTCTTGCAATTACATGAATATAAAACCTTTTCTGGTAATAGTACTTGGAGTTATTTTTCAGGTATAAAAAAAGAAGAAGGATATTAGCTTTTTGATTCCCATTTCATTTCTTCTAGAAGTATGTAGACTAATTTCATTTCAGCCATCTGTGCACTTAAGTTACTATTTTCCTATAATCTTCTATAACCTGATAGTTTCAGATATGATTTGTGTCTAATATTGAAAGGAGAGAAATGTTACTTCTTTTGTGATTTAAATTTTCATTTTTCATATTATAGAAAGACTAATTATTTAAATATCTTCCTACTTATTTGGGATTCTATTTCTGAAAATTGCTCATGTGTATTTGTACAAGATGCCTTTGGTGTTGATATCCTTTTGGCTTATCTCTGATTTCATTGGTGGCAAGTTTAGAGGGCAGTTTGCTATCAACTCCCATAACTGGAAGCCAGCCTCAGACTTGTAATGGAGGTTTTCTGCATTCTATCTTAGGGATTTCTGGAAGGCTAGAGGGTCTTGGTTAACTGCTTCTTAAACACTGCCCTGAAGTGCCAGCTAGTCCTTCCAGTCAATCCTACTCAAGTGGAGTTTAGGGATCAGTGCTGAAAATAGACTCCTCAAATTTAGCATCCCTTTTCAAAGAAAAAAGAAATGATAGCCATTTGCTTCTCAGAAGTCCCTGCAATATTGAGCCTTTGTCTATGACATCAACCCTCACAACAGGCCTCTGCCATGGTTTTCTCTCCTTCCCTCCATTATTCTCTCTGTGTTGTTACTCCTCTGGCCTGGAATTATTTCCCAAGTAGACTACTTTCAAGGGAAACTGAAGTAACAAAGTATCTTTATCTAATGGTGTATTTTGTTGTATGGTCTGTTTTTTTTTTCTTATAAAGGACTTTCAAAACTTGTCATAGTAATTAACACATTGTCATATATAGCAAATATTTTTTAGTCATTGGCTTATACAATAAATTATTATCAATGATTTTTATACAGTGTTATATACTATGTATATATTTCATGTTATAACATATTAGACAAAAATTCATATATTTACATATATGCACATTGTATTTATGTCCTTTTAGGTACTGTATTTCTGTCCTTTAAAGAATTGTTTAAATTCCAGATAGTGGTTTTTTCCAGTGTGCATTGAAGATTTTGCCATTCATTATTACTGGAATTTACTTCTGTGTCTACTCTAATACTAGTATTGCCAATATTTTATCATTTCTAGTATTATATATCTATCTGAAAAAATATTCTCTAATATTTTGTCACATGCTATATTAAAACATCATGATTTTATATTTTAAAAATCTCATAAAATAGAATGAGAAAAAATTAGTTTTAGAATATCAAAGCAAAGATTCTAGGCAGATAAAACAAATCACTAAAGGGTAGAAGCAAATAAAGCTGTATTAACCCACCTACTAAAACTTTTTTTCAGGGACAAAATAAATTTATCAGACACTGAAGCTGGTGCTGTCCTGACCTGAAGTAGTGCCAGCTCTGTTCAAATTATAACTTTTCACCAGTAACAAGGACATTGGGAAATGCTTTTTACCAAAGAGCCACACAGGAAAGTAAAGATCAAGTCTATTGCATACTTAATAGTCCTTCCCCTCCAGGTCTGTTAAAATGTCTCACTTATCTGCTTCTTGTTCCATCTTTCTGATACCAAATATATCACATCTGAAAAAAGCTCAATATTGCTGAAATCTCTGTCCTAATTCCCGCCACCCAGGTTTCTGGAAATCAGAAACTACTTTCTATTTTCTTGCCCACTTAAATACACTTTTCTTTGAATTTATACTTTGACTTTGAATTTCACAAGATTTTCACTCTTGGTTCCTAAATCTCAGAACTTTTTCTCAGCACATCATATTCCTTCACACTATCTTCCTTTACTAACATGGTGTATATCAGTGCAGGATGGATCAACACTGTGACTCTTGATACCAAAGAATGAGCAAACTAAATGAGCTGGGATTTATGTATGTGAAACGCCAAATAGAACCAGGATAGTAAACCAGGTCAGTTACAATGTTAATGCTGAAAAGAAGATACTTTAGGTACCACAGAAAAACCAATTAGCACAATTTCACCAAAAGCATTGATACATTTATTTTTATTCTGCTAGCTTTAGGTTCACCATTAAACAATTTTCACAATGCCACCTGACTCCTAGATAATACTAATCTTAAATGTATAGTGCAATATATAGGATATCCCTCTCCTTGGTAAAAAATAGGAATCTAAGACTCATCCAAGCCAAAGTCACTCTTGAATGTATTTTAATTTA
>NW_004624810.1:1671976-1694182 GCF_000247695.1 Heterocephalus glaber
CACACTATGGTCTGATAATATACAGGGGATAACTTCAATTCCTTTGCACTTACTTAAACATGTTCTATGAGTGAGTATGTGGTCTATTTTGGAGAAAAACCCGTGTGCAGCTGAAAAGAATGTGTGTTCAGTTTTTGTGGGGTGAACACTCTGTAAACACCCGTTAAGTTCATTTTTTCAAGAGTTTGATTGAGTTCTAGTATTTTGTTGCTTATTTTTCATCTAGTTGATCTATCCATTTGTGACAGAGGGGTATTGAGATCCCCCACTACTATTGTATTTCTGCTTATTTGATTTTTCATGTCTGTTAGTATTTGTTTTATATAATTGGGCACACTAGTGTTTGGTGTTTATATGTTATTGATTGTCATCTCTTCCTCTTGGATTGTTCCGTTTATATGGATGTAGGGTTCTCCTTTGTGTGTTTTAATCAGTGTTTGTTTGAAATCATCTTAATCTGCAGAGGATAGCTACTTCTGTCATGTGTCAGGTTCCTGTCACATGGAGTATTGTTTTCCACCCTTTTACTTTCAGTCTATGAGTTTCTTTTTGAATTAAATGTGTTTCTTGTTTTCACCATATTGTTGGATCTTGCTTCTTGACCCATTCTGCCAGTCTATTTATTTTGACTGGTGAATTGAAACCATTAACATTGATGGTTATAACTGATACATATTGACTTATCATTATTATGACTTTTTCTTTTTGTTGGATTCTCCCCTTTTGCATTTAATTTCTTGTCATGCACAATGGATTCATTCTGCTGGGCTTCCTGGGTTTGTGATCCTTGTATTTTCCTAGGATATTGTCTAAAATTTTTTGGAGTGCTGGTTTGGTATTCATGAAGTTCTTACGGTGCTCTTTGTCATGAAAGTATCTTATCTCTCCATTGATTTTGAAAGATAGTTTTGCAGGGTACATCAATGTGAGTTGGAAGCTGTTTTCCTTTAGGGATTGGAATACCTTGCTCCAAGCTCTTCTTGCCTTGAGGGTTCATGTTGAGAAGTCTGCTGTGATTCTGATGGGTTTTCCTTTGTATGTGATTTGTTTCTTTTCTCTAACTGCTTGTAGAATTTTGTTCTTCTATTGGGTTTCTGGAATCTTAACTATTATATTCCTATGTGTAGATTTTTTTTTGATCAAGGCTATTTGGAGTCCTACATGCCCCATCTATATGTCAAGTTCTTTTCCTCTGTTTGGGAAGTTTTCTGCCATCACTTCTGTGAATAGTTTTATTTTTATATCATGTTCACTCTCTTCTATGTCTTCCTTGACTCTGGATCAGTCTTATATTATTCTTCTTTGCATCATCTAGCAGCTGTTAGATTGATTTCCTCATCATCCCTTACTATTTTAAAGAAATTTTTCTTTTCCTGATCACTAATTGCAATTTTATCTTCTGTATCTGAAATTCTGTCCTGTCATTGGCTCATTCTCATGTGTAAACTTTCAATGGAGTTTTTAATCTCCTGGAAATCTGTTTGCATCTGTTTTATGGATTCCATTTGTTTCCTATATTTGGATCCCATCATGTTCCTCAGCTCCTCTATTTTTTATCTGTGTCTGCTCTAGATTTATTAATCATGTCTTGCACTATGGGCACAACCTTTGCTCTTATCTGATAAAGTATTTATGATTTCATTTTTTCCAGATCCTCTTTTGTTGTCTGTTCAGGGAGTCCAGGTGTTTGAGTATCAGATTGTTCCATCTCATTTCCCTTTGGGGTTGCTTTAGGTGATCTGCAAGTCTGGTTTTCAGACTCATTTAAGTCTTCTTATTTCAAAGGGGTAGGGGTGGTGGAGGGGATGTGTGCTGTTGGTGACCGTGCATCTAACCTCCTTGGCACTGTGGTCAGTGGTAAGGCAGTCCAGATAGCTCACTTTCTCTTCACTTGGGGCAGCTCTGCTCTTAGGCACTCGGGCAGTGATATTGAGGCCCAGAAGTTTCATCTCCTTTGTGCTGGGGACAGCTTTGCTCCTGGGCACTGGGGGTGGTGGTATGGTGGCCTGGAAGGTTGAATGTATTTTTAAAAGTGTCCATTATAAATTCCTCATCTACTTTCATACAATTTGTCCAGTGGCATGCGTTATTGTTTGTAACAGAAAGTCCACCCCCAAAGCTTCATGCACTCATTGGAGGATATTTTCAAGATGATTATATCATGGGAACAGGGTACTGATCAGTGGATGAGTCCACTGATGAGTTTATAGCTAAATGTGATGTTGGGAGGTAAAGCCTAGTCCAAGGAGGTGGATCCCTGGTAGCATGACCTGGAAGTGTATATTTTTTCTCTCTTCCTTTGGACTCTCTTTGCTTACTGC
Organism: Heterocephalus glaber; assembly: GCF_000247695.1. The sequence goes on from NW_004624810.1 coordinate 1,674,298, forward strand.
TATCCAGGCCATGAGGTGTTTCTCCTCTGTGATGTCCATCTGGCATACACTTTGCCTTAGAGCCAGATCACTATAGATTAAAACCTCTAAAATCTCTGAGCCAAAACAAACCAAATTGTGTCAAGTATTTTCCCCAGTAACAAAGAATGTAACCAATCATAAATTTTCCTGTTTTCAATTGTGTGTAAGCCTTTGAATTTGATATCCTTCACAACAGTGGCCAGTTATTTAACGTTATATCATGTCTGTTTATTATCTCATTTGTTGAATTAATAAACAGAAAGAAGGTAAGCAAAATATAAAATTGGGAAGTAGGAGTTTTGAAAGAAAGGTATTACTCAGTAAGAAATGAAATATAATATGAGATTGAGCTTTTCCCTGAATGTAGCTTAGGAAATTCTGAAATAATATACTTGTAATCGATTCATGAAAAATATCAAAATCTCCAGATCATAATTTTATATTTCAATTAAAGTGGATTAATTTAAGTTAATAAAAATGCAGAAATTTGTATGTTTTTAATCAATGTGGCAATCTTTATTACACAAAAGTCTGTCCATAGAGAAGCATAGATCTTTTACCACATTTCAACTATTGGTTTTGAACTTTTTCAATATTTGTGCATTCATTATGACACTACTTGAAACTCACTTAACAATAAGACAAAGTAAAATACAAGAGTTACTGCCACCAAAAAATAATCTAACCTAAAATAGATATAACACAAATATTTATAACTCAGTGCCCACCTGTAGAAGGACATATTCTTATTTGCAGTAAATATGTATTGTGATTTTAATGTGTCCTATTTGTTCTTAAGGTCAGTGCATAGCATATATTTCTAAAAAATATCTGTTAGGGCCCAGGGATTTAGCTCAGTGGTTCCGGGGCCTGCCTCACAAGCACAAGGTCCCTAGTTCGATCCCTGGCACACACACACAAAAAAAGATCTGTTAGGCTTAGTGTGTGTGGTGAAACATTTTATTATTAAACTAAACAATACTAATTTTATGGCCTTACCTGTATTAATATCTATAAACCTAACTATAACAACTGGCTAATATTTTTAAATATTTGAAAAATTATTGTAACTATTTCAGTGTTCATTATAATTTTACATTACCTAAATCTAATTTTCAATATATTTTTTAATATAAAACTATCACTTAATTATCAAGGGCAAAATCTTACACTGTAACTTCAATGTGATTTATTGTAACCATTTAAAGCTTGTAAATGTTTATCTTTCTTTTCTACAGGTAAAATAATGCATTTGTTCTTATAAGGATTTATATAAACTTTAAAAGCTTTTGAACATCTATCTAGATAAAATAAATCCATTACATTATAAGCTCTACATTTCATTGAAAACAACTTTACATTTATGTGATAATATAAAATAGTGTCATGAACTGAATTATGTGTACTCAGTATAAATTGATGAATTTTATTTTGCTTTGTTGACTGTCTTTATTTTTATTCCTTTATGACTCATATTTTAGTTTAATTTGGGGGAGTCTTTAACAGCATTATGAGAAGTGCTCTTTTAAAATTTTTAAAATGTATTTTGTTAAAATAAAGACAGATTTTCACAAAACAAATCCATGGAACTGTTTAATGAAATACATGTTTTATGTCTTGAGCGCATTTTCTTCTTAAATTCAAAGAGCTAGTATGTTATCACTATTAATTTCTTAATGATCTGTTATTCAAATATGCTGGCATACATTTTTTCCATCTACTAATGCATGATCAGTTCTTTTAAATTATCCCTGTAAGAAAAGGGAAAACTTTGCAAGTAATGGTTAAAGTCCTTAGGAGATTAGCAAAGTAAGGAGTAAAATTCTTCCTAATTGAAACTCTGCATACATAAAAAGTAAAACTTTTAAATTTTTTAATCCAAAGAATTGTGAAATCTATAAATAGATGAATTGGATGTGAGCATTCCTTCTCCACCACACCCATATTCAAAAGAGCAGCCAATTTTACATAGAAGAGTGAATACTAAAACAGAACTTACATGAAGAATATTCTGAGCTGATTACACACTGAGAAATATAGCAGACAATATATTTAATGAAAACAATCTTTTCTTAGTTACATATTCAAATAAATCATGAAATAAGAGAGTGAGAGTTAACCTGGTCTCATGGTTTGAGAAAGAGCCACATAATAAGGACTAAGAGGAAGTTTTTCCTCTGAATTATGCTTGGAAAGAAGTTTGGCAAAGAATGTAATAAAAGTGATAAAAACCCACTAGGTGATTAGAGGATTCAATTTTCCACAAGGAAAAGATACATTTAAATTCAGTCTTCTTCTTGACTTAAAAGTTCATTTTTAAGATTTCTTTTTCATGCGTAGTAACATTAATATCCTATAGAGAAAAAATGCTTGTAGCATAATTTGAATACTAAACTATTAGTATCAGTAGGAGCATGTCTTTCTGTCTTCTATATTCTTTTTGTTTTCCCGGGGCATCACAAATATGAACCATCTGGTGTGCCAGCTGCTTGGTTTTCTCTTTACACATGCAGAAAGTGTAGGTGGAAGGCTTCCAAAATCCCAGCCACTATTATCTGTTTTGTTTATCATCATCATCATTATCATCTTCCTTGAATTTTAATAAATGATGCTCTTTTCTCTGGTTGGTAGTCAGTAAAATCTGTAGATATTGTTCACTCTTTTTTCTTTTACAAGATGTCAGTGAAATTTCAGTTGGACATGTTTCAGTTGGAACCTGGTTTATGATGCCTTGGCTGTTCATAAATTCTATGTGCAGTAGGTTTCATTTTAAACTAAGTGTTGACTTAAATTTATTGTACTACTTATCAATCTGTATCTACCCTGGAGTTTACCTTTAAAACCAAAAAATTACTTTAACTGAATTACATGTATTTTAAACAGTATTTTTTCTAATCTAGTTCTATATTTACAAATCTTGTGTGTGTGTGCACGTGTGCAAGGCTATGTGTGGGCACACAGGCATGCACTTTGTGTCTATACATCTTTGCATACGTACAAAAGAAAATAATTTTTTCATGTAGTGGGCATATCATAATAAAGGTCAAGCTAGCAGATTAATTACAGAGGAGACACTAGGAATCGAGATACATAACACATGAGTAAACTGTTAGAATTAAGTATTAAAAAGGATTCAGTTAAGCAATTATTTTACAGTATGATAACCTGTGATAAGAGCTATTTGTTATAATATCTAGAATAAAGTTTCCAGTAACCAAGGAGCTATTTTCCTATCGTGGTCTATTTAAGAAATTATTTTTTTTAAATCATAAGACCACATAAACACAAATTAGCACAGAAAGTATTCACATATTTTCTAATGAGGATAGAATTTCAGGGTAGTAGGGTGACATCTAATATGAGAAATAGTCAATCACTTTGTCACAGACTGTTAAGACCAATTGAAGTCATATATGTGATGTGATCAAAATATGTTAAATATTTAAATTAAAAATTATTACAGTAAAAGACCCATTGCCATCAATTACTTTCTAAATACTCAGCCTCACTTCAAATACACTCCAGCACTTTCCCACTTTCTGAAGCAGTTCTGGAAGTCCTCTTTCTTGAGTGCCTTTAGGAGCTGTGATAAAAATATGATGACTGCAGCTATGTGGTACCATCCAGTGGAAAAACAGTGTGTCCTCATCCATGGCACTCTGTGACTTCTGGCTCTTCCCCAAAGTCAAAATGACCATAAAAGATAAACACTTTGAATCAATTCAGGACATCAAGACAGCCATTACAGGTGCAGGGATTTAGCTCAGTGGTTCCATCCCCTGCCTCGCAAGACAGCCATAACAGCAAATAAAGATGTTTAAGAAAGAAAACTTCCAAAACTGTTCAGGGAGTGACAAGAATGAAAGGATAAGTGTGTTTGAAGCAAGCAGGAGTAGTTTGAGGTGGATTAATAGCAACATATTTTTATTGTAATAACTTTTAAAATTAAACAGTCATGATAAATATCTATCACACCTTGTACATGAAGAGACAGTTCTGAACAGATCAATAAGTGCTTGTTAAATTTGAAATAAATCTTTTGATCATTTTCTTTCAAAGCTGAACATAGTATAATTCTTACCAAATTTTATCAAAACAAAACCAGCCATATATTTAAAGTTTAATACAATATAACCAAATGCTTATCTTGGGAGTATATCTTAGTTTAGAAATTGAAAAATAAAAAATGCTTTCACATTAGAAATCTTATTATTAATGCATATTGTAACTAAGACATAGGACCTATACTTATTAGAAAACAATAAAGTGAAAATTCATCTAAAAGGAAACAATACAAATATAATAACTAAGAGAAAGTTTTTTTAATCAGATAAAGAAGTGGAATGTTATTTGAAGTAGCTGCAACTGGATGACTCCTATGCATTAAGCAGAAAGTAGTGGTCATAAAAAATATTTCACACTTGAAAATGGATTAATAGCCCCTCTCATTATAAAGTTTTCACATATACAATAAACACAAGGTCAGAAATTAAATAGCTAAAGTCAATATTGGGACAGACATTGACTAACAATTTTTGAATAAATAAAAAAACCTCTCAAGAAAAACTCTCAAATTGGATTTTACTTATGACCTCTTAACAAATATACAAAAAATGAAAGCCATGTTTATACACAAATTTAAGAAGCATAAGTATGGAATAAAGTGCCTGCCTCATTTTTTTGAAGTCAATGTAACTATGATATTGAAACTCAACAAACATAATATGAAAAAGTAAAGAGTAAAATTCCTCATCAACAAACAAAACCTTTTACTAAAATACTAGCAAACTGAATCTCTCATCAAATACAAATGATAATATACCACAACTGAATAGGCATCCATACCATGAACATAGATATAGTTCTTACCAAATTTTAGCAAAACAAAACCAGCAATATATTTAAAGGATAAGAGAGTATAACCAAATGTTTATCCTGGGAGTGTAAGATTAATTTAACATTTGAAAATAAAATATCTCTATATATGCAAATGAGAAATAAACCTCAATAAAGGCACAGTAAAGAGACAATTGAAAATTTGATACCCTTACTTGATAAAAAGTCAACAAATTACAGATGTAATATTCCTAAATCTAATAAAAGACACATATGAAAGACATACATCTTGTGCCAAAACAAATGGTGGAATATTAAATACTTCCCCCTGAGGTCATGAATTAGATTACAGTGCCCATACTTATCACCTCTATTTACCATTGTATCTGCAGTTTAAGTCTCTGCCATAAGGAAAGAAGGAAAAATAAAAAAATATAAAGATTGCAACTACAGAAATAAAATAATCTCTCCACATTCACACAAAAGCATGACTACTTCGGTAGTGAATCTCAAAGACTCCACAGTCAGACAACTAGAACTAATAAATGAATTTATCAAAGTCACTGGATAAAAGATCTGTATAAAAATAGCATTTTTACATAGTAAAAGTCCTTTTACTTTTGTACACCAGTGGGAATTTACTTATGAATATGAAAAATAAGATTTATATGGAAAAACATAGAATCATTGACAGTCTTAAACAAATTTGAACACTTATATTACCTGACGTCAAAACTTATTATAAAGTTCTAGTTACCACAGCAGTATGACATTAATATAAAAGTAGAATCATTGGAACAAAATAACAGTATGTAAACTCACATTTTTATGATTGATTTTCCACATACACATCAAAACAAGCCAATGGAGAAAATTTTTTCAATGATTGGTGTGAAAAATGACCAGGTTTAAATTAATGCATCAAATCCTTCTTTGCATAATATGAAAATTAGTGTTAAAATATCACAGATCAAAACATAATGGTTGAAAATATAAACTTTCTAGAAATAAGCACAGGGAAATACCTTTTTAACCATGCTTATAGGCAAAACAAAAATAAAATGATAAATTAGATTTCAATAAAATCTTAACATAGTGAAAAGATATTTACATGTAAGATATATAAAAATATTCACAAGCTCTCAGTGCAAAAATTATTACATTCAGAGTATATAAAGAAGTTCCACTACTAAATAACAAAAGATAAACAACCAAATCAAACATGCATGCAAAAGTTGAACGTGCAACTTAGAATGGAAGATGTACGAATTGCCAAAATCAAATAAAATTTGTGTTCAACTTCATTGGTAATAAGAGAATGAAAATTAAAACAATGTAGAATTTCCAATACAAATTCATTACAATGGCCCAAATTACCAATACTAAAGAGTTAAAAAAATTAACACAACCAAATATTTGAAAAGACAGGGAAATGGGAAGCAAACAGAACTTTCATAATCTAAAATATAGAAAAAGAAGAATACAATAAACAAAACACAGGTGGATATATCAGGAACAATATGATGAACTTAAATTCCATACCAGTAAGTACATTCAATTTAAAAGGAAAAAATAAGAAAAGACTATCAAAGTGAAAAAATATAAAATAATGAGCTTTTGAATACATATTATTTGTTAGAGACATACTTTAAATTTAAAAATAAATTGAAAGCAATGAAATAACAAAACATAAACCATTCAAGCATTTCATTCATAAAGCATAAAGTTACTTATATCAATGGGATGAGGTCCAAATTTTAAAGAAATGTAGCAGAAAATGTGTTTATATTATCTACCAGGGAAATCATGTGAAATACTTTTAGTATGTAGTTTATATAATTGAAGAGGGTTAAGAGTTAAAAACATTGGTTCTTCCCTTACTAGGTGATAGAAAATAAAAAATAAGAAGTGTAATAGAATAGCTTATCAGCCTTTTGGTTAAGACCAAGTGTAGTATCTGTTTTTATCAGTTTAATATCTGATACATCCTCTGAGGACAATATATATTATATGAATTTTTGGACCTGGGAGATGAAGTAGGAGCTTGCTCTGTCCTCTCCACACATTGACCTGGTATTGCAGTACTTCCAGGAATGGTGCACCAAAAAAAAAAAAAAAAAAAAAAGGAAGTGTAATAGAAAATAAATTGTGTTACTGATGATTTTAAAAGAGGAAAGTAGGGCCAGAGATTTAGCTCAGTGGTTCTGGGGCCTGCCTTGCAAGCGCAAGGTCCTGAATTTGATCCCTAGTACAAAAAAAAAAAAAGAAGAAAGTAAACGGAAAAACCTTAATTTTAATGTTTAACTGTTTTACTCTTCAATTCTAATATATGTATTTATTATGTAAATTTGGTATAATCTATCAGAAATCACACAGAAACTAGACAAAAGATATCAAATAAAATTTATTAAAATGTCAATGATTTTATCTATAATTTCTTTACTCATACTTGTATAGTCATTTGTTGGAATATTAGTCTTGAATTTCATATACACAACAGAGATTCATGATTCACTCTAGCCTTTATCTAGCTTACATACATGGTGCTCAGAGTAGAATGTGCTTTTAAGCACTCCTAGGAATTTTTACTGTTAAAAAATGTAATATTCTCTTTATGAGAGTCAAGTAGGGATACGATAATGAAAGGTTTATATTTTTGCAATTCTATAAAATAACTCTATTGGAGGAAAAAATGTGTAAATAAATGACACATGACATATAGACTATGTTTACTTAGAGAGTTTTTCTGTTTTCAGAAGTTAGTAATTTAAGAAAATTTCCATTTATTACTTGAATATTTACTTAATTTTTTAATTGAAATTATCATACAATTAAAAACAACTACAAGGAAGAAAAGGACAAGATCAGTCAATGATCATGGCTGGGCTGACTGCTTGTTTTAGAAATCAGTGTACAAACTTTAGGATAGCCAAGTGTTTACAGCTTGGATACCAATTCTAGTCTTCTATAGATCACATTTTATTGCATAAGTCAATTTAGGCAAGTAATTTCTCCAATGTGAGCCTGTAAAACATATAATCATATCATATATTTTTCATATTTTTGTGAGCATTAAATAGACTGACAAGTAAAGATTTTATGACAATTTCTGATATGAAGTAAGTGCCAGAATTATTTTTAGGGTTTTTTTTGTTATGTTTATTGGTAAATTTTAGGTATAACAAAGATCTACTATCTAGAATATATAAAGAACTTACAAAAATATATATAAAGAATTTACAAATATATAAAGAACTTACCCAAATTTAAAGACCCAACCCCAAAATGGGCATCTAAAATGAATAGATATTTCTCAAAAAAGTAGAAATACCAAATAAACATCTTTTAGTTTTATTATGTAAACAAAATAAATGATATTTTGATATACTTTTGAATTGTATAAGGAAAAAATTGTATTCAGAAAACCTAACATTTATTTAAAACTTCTTCATTGCTTAGAACAAACTGCTAAAACTTAATGTTTAAAGATTTAACTATTTGCACAAGTACATTTATTGTTTTGAATAAAATTAAATAAAGTACTACAGTTAAATAAGAAAAGTTTAAATAATTAAAAGGTAAATAAAAGGGTCCTCATTCATCAACAAATAACCAGACTTAGTAATCTCATAAATGTAATCAAATATATTTATTCTATTTTTAATTAAGCATAATTTTAATTTTAATTTTGCAAATAATTTTTATTATACAAATATATAATATTTGGGGGGTTACCGAGTTTTTGCAGGTACAGCAAAATATATTTAGTGAAACAAAGACTAAATATTTCTCACAGCATTTCTATGTAGATTTATAAAACTCAACTCCAAATAATAGTTGTACCTCATATTTGAAAAAGCATATATATGGAGAAAAGCTAATCAACCTCTCTAGGATGGATATTGATGAAAAAATGTAAGATTCTTTTTTTTTTTTTTTGGTACCGGGGATCGTACTCGGGACCTTGCGCTTGGGAGGCAGCCGCTGGAACCACTGAGCTAAATCTCTGGCCCCACATAAGATTCTTTTACTCCAGGAGACATTTTGTGAGTTTCTCCCTGAAATTCATTAGAGTAGATTTCAAAGAGTTAAAGTACAGAAAGGATTAATAAGTAATATTTAAAGAGAGGTGGATTTCATTTTAAGACAAAATAGAATAATATTAAAGTGAAACAGGTCCTTCAGAAGACATTTTTCTAATGATTTAATTCTTCACTTGGAGATAGTAACTTCTCAGAAAGATTTCGAGCCTGGGCTGGTGGCCTATAGTTATAACCCCAGCATTCTAGAAAACAGGCAGTAGGATTGCAAGTTCAAGCCCAGCCTGAGGTACTCAGCTAGACTCCATCTCAAAATCTAAGAAAGAGAAATCTTTTGAAAATGCTGGGGATATAGTTCAGTGTGAAGGCCTCAATTTCCAATATCACAAAAAAAATAGAGGAGGAAGGGGGATAGGAAGGAGGAAGGAGACAGGTGGAGGGAACATAGAGAAACAATGACTATACCTCATTACTTGGAATATGCTATATCATATTGCAAGTTATTTACATTTTTTAATTTATATTATTACTACAAATTGGATAAAATAAACTTTATGTATGTCTATTAAAGCACTTCCAATAAGGAATATTTATCTGTGCCCTAAGAGCCACTGAAGTACAGGGTACATAAACCCTACCAAATATAAGAATAGGATTTTACTACTATCCATCATTATTTTGGTCTTTCTATAATCATGAGTACCCAAGTGTTTCTCTTAATCACTTTTTTTTGCTTATCCTTTCATGCTGAGCTTTTCTCTGAAGTATTTGATGCTTCTTATTGTATCACTAAAACCCTTGAGAAAAAATAATATTAAAGAAATTTAATATTTAGAAATTTGATTTAGTCATCAAGTAAATCTGTTACTTAATACAAAATTGTCTTTCTGGAGGATTGTAATAGATGCACTCTTTAAAACACCCTTCAATGGGGAAAATTATTAAAGAGAACAATAAACATAGTCTTTGAATGCTACTCAAACATAAAGAAGGATAAATTTAAGTCATGTGTAGAAAAATAGATGGATTTTGAGACTTTAGTACTAATTGAGGTAAGACACAGTTTATGTATCACATGGTTTCTCTAATATGAGAGATGCAAAATATAAGTAATTTAAAGAGCAAAATAAAAGAGAGATGTTAGGAAACAGAGAGGTAGATTCTCTAAATGGGAAGAGGACATGGGAAGAAGTGAGAGGGAAAGTGGAGGAATGGGGAGAAAAATAAGCAAGATCCAATGTGTATTTATATGAACTCTCCAAGAGGAAAATAATCGTTACATATCACAAACATACTAATAAAAAGGGACAGCTATAACACTTTAAAATCTCTGCTGACTGAATATTTTCATTTTCTCTTCTGAACCCTCAATTTCTGCACTAGATTATTTTCTGATAAACAATTGTAAATGTTGAAGAAATACCAAATTATTACCATTGTTCTTATCTATGTTATTGTCATTATGGAAGAGTAGCAGAATTTTTATTCAAAATTCATAATTTATTGAGAAGTATAAAGAATACAAAATAATCTCGAGTCCTACTACACTGATAGTCACTACTGCTTTTCTTGTTTCTTTCCACAAGTGTTTCTCCTAAGCATTCATATACTGCAGCAAACTAAAAAATAAAATATCATGTGATTAGAACTATTTGGAAGGAATCAAGAAAATGGCATTTTAAAGCAGCTTCAATTGTACTATATATACAAAACTGTTATTAATGCTTTAATGATTTATATATATTGAATTTTTAAAAATAAAATGAACAACTTTATTGAGAAGCAAGTCACACTAATTATTAAATTAACCAGTTTAAAATGCATAATCCATCCCTTAATATATTCACAGAATTGTGCTAACACTCAACAATCATTTTTGGAACATTTTTATCATATAAAACAAAACTCTCTTGCAATTAATAGTAATTTCCCATTTCTCACTTACTCTATCCACTCTCCTCCACTTCCTTGCCCCACATAACAACTTACCTGCTTTCTGTCTCCATGTATTTGAGTATTCTGGATAAATTTTTCAAGCCTTTCTACTGTTTAATTATAAATATATATTCTTTGATCAGTAGCTCCCTATTTATTCTGTCCTGTCAACACCCATGACTCTGGTACCCACCATTTTACTCTCTCTCCTTCAATGACATAAATGTTTATAGATTATACATGTGAGAGGCATCATTCAAAATTTTTTTTATCTCCTCCTGGCTAATTACACTTAACATGATGTTCTCCATGTTCATTCATGTTGTAGCAAATGACAGAATTTCCTAACATTTTATGAATAATATTCCATTATGTATATATACATATTGTCTTTATCAGTCATCTATTAATGGATAATGAATTTGATTCTGTATCTTAGCTATTGCACATCATACCATAATAAACATAGGAGTGAAAATATATATATGACAAGCTGATTTCATTTCCTTTAGATGTATATCCAATAGTAGGATTGTGAAATTACATAATAGTACTATTTTTAAATTTTGAGGAACTTTTATTTTATTTTCATTACTATTATCTGTTCTAATTTACATTCCTACAAACAATATGAAAAGGTTTCTATTTACCCACCTTCTTTCCATTTTTTTCATCTTCTGTCCTTCTGATAATGGTCATTATAACAATTATGAGGTAATATCTTACTGATTTACATTTCCCTGCTGATTAAAGATGTTGAGATGTTTGTCAAATAGCTGTTGGTCATTTGTATACTGTGTTAGCTTTCAGTCACCCTAACACTATATCTAAGAAAAACAATTGAAAGCAGGAAAGAAATATATTGGCTTATGGTTTCATAGATCTATAGTCAGCCAGATCCATTATTTTTGGGCCTGTGGTGAGGCAGTATTATCTGGGTGGAAGGACACAGTAGAAAAAGTTGCTCACTGTATGGCATGGAGTAAGCTAGAGTTGAAATTCTTTTTCTTTCTTTCTTTCTTTCTTTCTTTCTTTCTTTCTTTCTTTCTTGGGACTGAACACAGAACCTTCACTCTGAGCTACACACCAAGCCCCTCCCTTTTTCAATTAATTATATTGGTACATGTAAGGTATACAATATAATGACATTCATCATTGGAAATTGGCACCTTTACATAATCTCTCTTGGTTCTTGTTTTTTCCCCATTGCCCTGCTCTCCCTTTAACCCCTCCACCCCTCCCTATCTCCAATGACTTTGTTTCCATTTTTTCTTTTTCTCTTATTAATTCCACTCCCTTCTTTCCTTCCCCTACCCCTCTCATTTCCCCTTCCCCTTTGCACCATTTCTTCCTTTTTCGCATTATCTATTATACCTTTTAGTCCTTATTTACACTTTCAATTTTTCACACTAGAGAAATTATTCTGTATTTACATGTATGTTCTATTTATTTCACTTAAGAGCATCACCTCAATATTATTATAATTATTATTATTTTTCTTTTTGAGTCATCTATATCAGTGAATATTTACTAAAGAAACAGATAAAACACATGATATACAAATATATATGAATTTACAAGATTGGATTACAATGGCCACCCACAGAGTTGATATGGAAGAGTGCAAAGGTCTGTCTGAACTTTGGAGACTGAAGGATTTAGTCGAAGGTCTGGAGCTCACTGCAGTGTCCCATGCAAATCTATATCAGGAGGTAGATGGTCTGCTGTGGAAGGCTGAGGGATCTGTGCCAAAAGCTGAAGAGCCTGCACTGGAAGCCAAGAGACAATGTCCAAGGTGAAGGCAAAGATGGGAGCTCCTCCTAAGAAACAGAGATAGAAACAGATGCATCATTCTTCATTTCCCCTTTATACCATCCAAAAGCCACTGTGGGGTAGGTCTTCCACACCCTCTGACGTGGAATTGCTGAGCTGATTCTGTTAAGCCTCTCTTAAGTAAACTTCTCAAGTTGACACACAATCAGTCAGCCATCACAGGGTCTTAACTAGTTGCCTTGGCTGAATTTTAACTTGCATTTCTCCTACATCAACATCCTAAACTGCTGGAATTAAAAGTATATGCCAGCATGCTCAGTGTTGTCTTTGTGCTATTGAGTTGTTTAAATTTTGTACTACTTTTTTATTCCTTAAACCTCTCATTATAATTTCTCTCATTCACTCTACGTATTATCTTTTCACTCTGTTATTTCCTTTGATATGCAACATTAGTTTTTGTGTTTTTTTTTTTTTTTTTGTAGCACTTGTCTTTTCTTTTCAACCTTTGGCTTTGAGAACCTATTAAAAAAAAAAAAAAAAACTGCCCAAACTGATGACAAGAAACATTTCTCCTACACAATATTTTCTTTTAGTCATTTCATGTCTTTAATTACATTTTCATTTGACTTAACTTTTGTGTATAGTGAGGGACAATGGTGTAATTTCTCCTACATAAACACACTCAGTTTACCTAATGCTACTTATTCAAAAGACCACCTTTTCATGAATTTTACTCCATGATTCTGGGAAAGTTGGCCATGGTCTCTTCATTGCAGATATGGTGTTTAGCAATGGAAGCAAAATTTGCCCAATTCTTTTGCTAGGGAACCAAATTGTTCTAAAAAAAAAAAAAAGCATTCATGAACTGAAGCATTACTGTATATGTTTTTGACACCTTGTAAAAAACATCAAGTGAATATAAATGTGTGGATTTATTTATGGGTTTTTATTTTCCTGAATATTTTGTTCTATATGTATGCAAAACTGAATATATTTCTCTATAGGTCTGTTTTTAGACATATATAATATCTGTTTTCATTTTGGTACCATGCCCTTCTCATTACTATAGCTTTATAAAGATATTGAAACATTGATGAATTTATTATTTCTACATATTTGGTGTGAGTTTAGAATTCTTTACCCATAAAAGCATTGCTGCTTAAAAATATATATTCATTTAACTCCATACTTTTTAATCTGTATAACTTCTATTTCTTTCTCTCTACTAATGGCTCTGGTAAAAAAATCTATTACTCTACTAAATCAAAATGGTAGGAGTCAGTTGCATTGTCCAAGATCTTAGAGGAAAAGTTTGCATTTTTCACCATTAAATCTGTTGTTAGCTGTGGTTTATCATATATAGTCTTTCTTAAGTTGAAGCACTGTCCTATGCATGGTTTGAGTAAAGTTTTCCCAAGAAAGTGATATTGAGTTTTGTGAAATGCCTTTTCTGCATCCATTTCATCTGCAATCATGAAATGACCAGATGTTTCTGCTACTGTGATATACTACATTTGTTGATTTTTGTATTTTAAAACATCTTTGCATCACTGGGATGAGCCCGACTTTATCATGGTGAATGATGCCCTTAATTTACTGTTTAATTTGACTTGTCAGTATTTTTTTTAGGATATTTGTGTCTGTGTTCATCTGGGATCATGGTTTCTAGTTTCCTTTGTTGTGTCCTGTAGTTTCATTATCATGATATTGCGGGCCTCATACAATGATATTGGAATATCCTCCTCTTCAATATTTTGGAATAGTTTTCCAATACTCTTATTAGTTAGTTCTTTTTTGCTTATTTTTAAAATATTGGCAGAATTAATTACACAAGTATGTGTTAAGAACTATGTACACCCTAAAATAGTATTAAATTCAGTGAATACAAAGCCAAGTAAAATAGAGAAAGTATCTTTTCATTAAGTGATGGATGATGAAAGAACAGGCAAGTTAATAAAATGGTATTATGAAAGGAGAGGAAGTTTGTTGGTTTAAAAAAATAGAATAAATATTTTAATTACTCTCTATTACCTGAAGTCTTGTTGAAATGCGCCACTATTAAAATTTTATTTAAATATTAGAAAAGCATAAATAATCCCATAAGTAAAGAAGGAATTTATAGTAGTTCTGGAAAATAGTAGCAGATTAGAGTTGAAAGGAAGGAGGAACCAAACAAAGAAACCAAAATCAAGACAAATTTTGAAAGATTTCATAAAAAAAAAAACAAACCAAACTATCCTCAACAAAAATTGCATATGCTGTGTTAATAACAGAAACAAGGTACAAATGTGGATCCAAGGGGTAAATATCAAAGCTATTCATTTATCACTTGACAAACAACTGACCGATTTTGCTTTCCTCATCAGCAACAGATAAGACAGCAAGCCAGAAATTTGTCCTATAGTAAATAAAAAACAGTAAAGAGAGTTAATTAGAATACTTTTTTTTTTTTTTTTTTTGGTACCAGGGATCAAACTCAGGACCTTGCGCTTGTGAGGCAGACATGTTGCCACTGAACTAAAAACCCGGCCCATAGAATACTTCTTGTATCCATTTGATCAGATACTGAATAGACAAATAATGATATAGCCATATAAATGAATGTTTTTCAGATATAAATAAGTACAAATTATGAGCATTTGTAACAATGAAAATTTGTTAAAAGAAAGAAGTAAGAAAGGCAAAGAATACTGTGATGGCCTAGATAAGAAAAATTAAAATATTATGAAAACCATCAGTAGAGTGGTCATTTTGGGTGATGAGACTGAGGAGAAAGAGGATGTTGGACCTTACAGCGATAATAAGAATATGTATAAGGGTTACAGCAACACAAGCACATGTGCTTGTTCAAATCTCACCAAACTATACACTATACACTTTCTTACATGTCAATTGAATGTCACTAAAAATAATAATCAGATCCAATATTAGAACAAAATCATAATTTCCAATGTAATACTAAGAAAATACCACATTGTATGACCTAGAGGTGAACATTTTTCCAGAGTCTTGAAGATTAAAACAGTTTCATGAGGAAAGATACAAAAATAAGTAAAATGACATTAATAGAGGGAGAGGAATATATATACTCTATGTACCATAGAAAAAATAGCTTACTAAGAATGACTTTCTTAGCTATTCTTATTTATTTAATATACCAAATTATATAACTGTGTTGGTGTTTAATTCAAATTGCAGATAAGTTAATATAATGTAGAAATAATTGACACTTGTATAACAATAAGATTTAATATTTATTCAGGCTTTATGAGAGTTAATAAAGGTTTTTAAAATTTTGTTTATACACACATTACTGATTTTTTGTATATTGGTTATTTGTATTGATTTTTTAACTTGTCATTTATGGATTTATTTTCAATGTATAAAATATTTTGTTAATTGTTGGTACTTACTGCTGGGTAATCATACCCTATATACTTTGTAAATAATGATGACTTTTTATTTCTATCAAATTACCTTATTTATCTTATTTTTTTCATTTTCAATTCAGTACATCACTGAACAGTAATGGTGTTAAAGAGCATCTTTGTCTTGATCCTAGCAGGAATTTATCAAATATTATATAATATAGTTAGATGACTAAACTTTCTATTTTCAATTTATAAATATCTTAAGGATTAGAATACCATATATCAAGTTAGGGTTTAGCTCAGCAGTATTCATAAGTAAATGGGTCCCATCCCTGACACCATTACATACTTTTAGAGTATAGAAAAATGATTATATTTGATACATCAGAACATATGCATGATATATTTTGTTTTAATATTTTGATGGATTAAAAACATAATATAGGTAGATACATGTGTAAGCAAATATTTTGGTTGGTGCCAGAAACATATGGTCTCAACTTGTAATATCCACTTATTCAGTGCATGATAAAATATTCTAGAGGATATTTCATATAAGAAGAATGAGTCAGTTCTGGTAAGAAGGAACATATATGTGAGGTATATCTGTATATGTGAAGCATTAAAGAGCCAATAAAGAGTTCTGATCACTAAACAGAATAGTTTTATACACTATTTCTCAAGTTTCTCTATATAGCACTATGTTGAATATTATATTAACAAATATGGTTCTCTATAAGGAAGCAAAATCATTTATATAGAATAAAAATTGCACAAAACAAATCATTGGGATAAGTTTATTTGGATATTACACTTTTCCAGTAATTAGAGAAATTGTGATGCCAAGTTCTTGTTTCTTTATGATAAATATTTACTAAAGGATTAGCCTATAAAATTAAAAAAATATATTTATTATCAAAGAACAATACAGTTCATGAAACAGATACATTATTTATTTGGAACACAACAATTCTCTTTTAGTGTAAAGATTTGAAACAAATACTTTTTTCATTATCTTAGAATGTAGACAGGCAAAATAGAGAAATAAAATGGGCAATATTGAAACCAGCTTCACAGGCTAAAAAGTCTGTCACCTACAAATTGTCTAGAAAAATGGGCAAAGGCATGGTGGATTTATCCTTAAATATGGAGTTGTATTTTCATTTATGATGTTGTAATGTCCTTTATATATGAACCACAATAACCTATTTGGATTTGTTATTAAATGATCTAAAATTGTCTCCTTTTATAGTAGAAAAACCAAAACAGAGTAAAGCACAAGTTACAGTACTCTTAGTAAACTTGAAAATAAATATTTCTTCAAATATTAAAGATATATAATGGAGAATGCCACTTTTAACTAAAGAAAATCATTTACCAATGGCATTCCAGTTTTAAATACTTTGTAAACTGCTTAACTATTTCCAAAGGGTCAGAAAAGCCTGATGATTTCCTTTCCATAGTTTAAATGACAATATACAGTTTGAAATAAATTTTCATTTATTTTTTGTGGCAGTGCTGGGGATGAAAGTCAAAGTTTCACATATGCTGACCACGGGCTGTTCTACTGAACTAAATCCAGCCCTGAACAAATTTTAATAGTAGATTTCCTAGGGTTAAAATAGAGATTCTGGTCTGTATTAGAAAATGAAGCCAATAGAGATTCTGGTCTGTATTAGAAAATGAAGCCAATCAGAAAAAAAGCATTTTATCTAAATGAGATTAATTCTAGTTGGCTTAAAATGTACTTAAATGCATTTAAATAATGCTAATCTTTAAAAAATCTTTGTTTGGAGTTGGTAGGTGGCTGAGTGATAGAACGTTTGGTTAGCATGAATGAGGCCCTGGATTCATTTGATCCCCTGTACTAAAATAAATAAAAAAATAATCAAAATCTACTCTTACATAGCAATACTATAATACAAGAATATATTTTGAAAAGATAATGTATAAAGTATATCATATATTGAATATTACATTCTCTGCTATTATTCTTTTGTAGCTGTTTTGCTCTTATTCTCTTAGTCTCTTAAACTAAAATACCATTGAGTGAAAAGAGAAAAGTTAGGATCCTACATTTGTGAGATTCTGGATGATTCTGCTTCTCAGTAAAAAAATTCTATATTTAAGCCTTTACATTATTTTCATTCTTTGAATTAGTAATAAAATTGATTGTTTGGTCAGACCTTTGACTCTCATTTTGTTGACAATTGATCTTTTCAGGTAATGCAAAAATTATGGTAGAGCAGAAAATGTGAATGGCTATCCCAAGGAATATAATACAATTTTATATTATAATGAGTATAATTTCAACAATTACTGTGTTCAAGAAAAAGCAGGAAAAATGTGAAAGGATTAAAACAGTAACAACTCTATGCAATCCAATTAATGCACATTTATTAAAAAATCTTTAATATTAATTAGTGAATAATATTCTTTATAAATGGAGAATAGAGCAGGACCTCCTTTATCTTAAAATTTATAGCTACCAAATCTTGAGGACAACATTTCTAATGATGAAATACTCAAAATATTTCCATTAATTCACAGAAGGCAAGCATGCCCACCCACACTTCCTCTATTCAACTTGTTTAATTCAGTGAGCCAGGACAAAGATAAATATTCTAATTATTGGAAAATAAGAGAAATACTAGTGTTACTGCAAATGAAGATATTAGCTAATTTGTGAGCTTCATACACATTTATAAATTGTTCAATTAAAAAGAAAAGTTTAACAAGGCAGTTCAGTGCCACTTCAGGGATCATATAGAAGTTAATTGCCAATAGAAGTCAAGATTTAGGAAAATTAATTTTACCAAGCCATTAAGTTGGTTTTGTTTTGGTTTTGTGCTGTGAATTGAACTCAGGGCCTCACCTATGCTTGCCAAGTGCTCTCCTACTGAGCTATACTCCCAGCCATTTTAATTTTTAATATTTTATTCTGAAGTAAGGATTCACTAAATTGCCCAGGCTGACCTAGATGTTCTGATCCTCCAGCCTCAGCATCCTGAATATCTGGGATTGCATGTGTGTGCCACAATGCTGGATTTAAGAAAATAATTTAAATCATTTTTAATATCTATTGTATTAAATTTATCTTTCTTAAAAACACCCTTAAAAAGTTGAAATATAAGTCAAAGGTTATGATCAGCCAAATAATGAATCTAGTAGGTAACGATGTAGTGGGTATTCAGACCCATGAATGAGTAAATAGTTTCAGTTATACAAGATAAATAAATTCTACAGCTCTATTGTAAAACATGGTGCCTATAGTTAAGAATAATATATTGTGCATTTAAAAATTTGTTAGTAAAATAGACCTCATATTACATGTTCTTGTAACAAAACAAAAAAAGGGCAATTTCAAGCGTACTGAATGTGGAGACAAAGTGATGTCAGTTGTACAATGAAGTCGTTATATGCTGCAACATATGGGTATACTGCAATACTTCTGTGTGTGTGTATTCAGTTTTTCAAAAACTATCCGTTGAAGAGAATTTCCATTTCACACTAGGTATTTTTGGCATTCTTTTGAAAATCAGTTGACTATACAAGCATGGATTGATTTCTGAGTTCTTCTCCACTTCTTGGTTCTCTTCCCTTTTGCAAAAGATCTATCTCCCTATTGCCTTCAAGGAAGTCATGCAGGTTCATAGATGACTGTTAAATAGTGTTTTGGGGTGGGAGAGGGGGGGATGCTGGTTCCAGCCTTATCCCATCATCTTCCTGATGCTTCTCTCATTGCCATTTAAAAAAAAAATAGTACTGCAATGAACAAGTTACATCATTCCTAAATACTTACAGTTATTATATATTTTATCATTTACATTCTATTCATTTAAAATTATGTTTATATAAAGATATTCATATAGTATAGGTCTGTGCAGAGGAATATATATCTATATATGT
>NW_004624810.1:1721417-1736478 GCF_000247695.1 Heterocephalus glaber
TTTTGTATTCAGAAAAGTTTTTATAGAATATATTATGTTTAAATTTTTATTGATGATAGTTAATGAAATTAGTAACAGTGACAATTCATAATTATTTATATTTTGGTTTGTTTGGCTTTAAAATAGATCCACTTTACTATTTTTATTTTAATAGACTATTTTTTAACAGTTTCAAGTTACAAAATTGTAAGTGAAAAATACAGTTTGTATGTACACTCTCATTCCATCTAATTTCCCAATTATCTTTATTATATTATTAACATATGCATTAGTGCTGAATATTTGTTACAATTGAGCAGTCAATATAAATACATTATTATTGATTAATATATACATCTGTTACATTAGAGTTTAATCATGTATATTGTAGGGATTTTGCTAAATGTATGACACTTGCAGGCCACTTATTTTACCTAGTGTAATTAATTGTTCTTAAAATCTTTTATGTTCCTTTTCTCCTCCTAAACCCTGACGAGCACTGATTTCATGATTGTCTCCAGAATTTTGTCTTTTGCAAAATGGCACATAGTTGAAATCATTTATACTTCTTTCACTTATCAATATGCATTTAAGATCCTTCCAGGTCTCTTCATGTCTTCATAATTCATTTAAAAAATTTCTGAAATATTTTCCATTTTTATAATGTACCCTATTTTGTTTATTTAATCATCTGTTAAAGAACATTTTGGCAGCTTTTAGGTTTTGCATTTTTGTTGATAAATAACAGGAAGTACATTTGTTGAATTGTATAATAAAACATGTTGAGTGTTTTAAGGAACTACCAAACTGGCTTACATAGTGCCAATAGCACTTTACATTCCCATGAATCATTGAGAGTTATTTTAGGCTCTCCTGCTTACCAGGGCTTGGTGTTGTCAAAGTTGTGGATTTTAGCTACTCTTTTTTGGTAGGTAGTGGTACCACTGTTATTTCAATGTGCTGTTCCTTAATAGCATGTGGTGGTGAACATTCTGTCATGCTTCTTTGCTATCCATGTACACTTTTTAATTAAATTTTTTTTCAGAGCTATTGCCCATGCTTTTAATTAGGTTGATTTTTGCTTTGTTATTGAATTTGAGTTCTTTGTGTACCATGGACTGAAAGTATCTTAACATATAAACATTTTACAAACATTTCTGTAGCCTGTAGCTTAACTTTTTCATTGTACTAGCAGTACCTTTTGCAGAGAAGAATTTTTAATATTAATGAAGTCATACTTTCAATATTTTTCTTTTTTCCATACAGAATTAAGTATTAGATATAAAAACTCATGACCAAACCCATTGCTGCCTAGATTTTCGCTAGAATATTTATATTTTTAAAAGTTACATAGAGAGCTGTAATCTATTTTACATAAAGGTTAATCATTTTTATGACAGATAAGAAGTCTTTGCTTAGATTTTTTTTTCTTGCATGTGGATATCCAGGTTTACTCCAACTATCTTTTTAAAAAGACTCTCCCTTCCTCATAGAAATGCGTTGATGTAAGTAACTCTTGCAATTTTATTGTGTCAGTTCTCTGCCATTGTTTTCCTGTATCAACATGCTGACAAGTCTGATACTTCTGTTTCTCATTGTAACTTTAAAGTAAAGTCAATACTAAATCTTGAGGGAAAGCTAATGCTGAAATTAGTAAAATTATTCTATTATTATATGAGAATTATGCTGTTAATGATTTATTAAAAATCTTTTGTGTTTTTTAAAAGACGATTAATAAGTTCATTTTGAGTATGGCTAAATTTGTACGTATTAATGTATATGACTATACTTTTAAATATTACATTTGTTGATTATACAGTATTTATGCAAAATAAATATATTTATTAGCATACAATTCCGATTTCATTTTCTTTTACTATATACCCATTAGTGGTATTGGTAGAGCATATGGTCATCCTATTTTTAATATTATAAGGAAATTCTAAACTGATTTTTAAAAAGGTTGTACTAATTTACATTCCCACCCAAAGGAAAAAAATGTTACCTTTTTTCTACATTCTCACAACTATGCTACATATTTTTGATAACTATTCTTAGTGAGATGATGTAATATAGTATATGTGATTTTAATTTTGATTTACATGATAGTGATGGGAGTATTGTTTAGTATACTTTAGACAATTTGTAAAATTACCTTTTAGTTCATTGCTTAGCTTTTAATTGGCTTTTTTAAATTCTTTATTCCCATATTAATTGAAGAATAATTCACAAAAGTCATGAAACGGAAGCAACCTGAGTCAATTAACTGAAGAAAGAATGAACAAAACATGTACATATGCACAATGGAAAACCATCTGGGTCAGATACAGAACAGAACTCTGTCATTTGTGCCAACGTGGATGAAACTGGAGATCATTATGTTAAGTGAGTTAATCCAGGCACAGAAAGGTGAGTACCACATAATTTCAATCAAATTAATTTCAAAGGAGATTTTATTTGGTTGGTTTGTTTGGTTTTCAGTATAGGGGATCAAAACTAGGCCTTCACAAATGCTAATAAGGGTTCTATTATTGAGCTATTCTGCAAGTGTTTCATAGAATTTAATAACAGAATGATGGTTACCAGAGCCTGTGGAGAGCAGACTGGGAGGAAGTGTTGGGGGTTCACCTGTGGGTACTAAGTTCTAATTAGACAAAAGTGAGTATTTCTGCTGTGTTATTGTACACTTTAATCATTGTAGGCAATATATATATTTCCAAATGATTTTAAATGGGGGTTTGAATTATAATAAAAATGTTAAGTATTTGAGAAGATAGATATATTCAATCAAATTTGAAAAAAACATATATAAGTATACTGAATCATCACAGGGTATCCCATAAATGGGTACAATTAAAATAGATTTTAACTAAAATATATGTTGCTTAAAACATTATTTACATATAAGTGATATATTCTTCATATATTAAAATGTATAATTTATTAGGTTAAAATCTGAAATTCATTATACAAATATATAAAAGACTAGCATATCTCTTTGCAATCTCTGATTTATAGTGTTAGAGAAATAAATATCTGTTGCTATTGCACTATAACTGGATGCATTCTGGCTAGATTATTGTATTATAGCAAGATTATAGCTATTGTGTTGTAGCAAATATATGTTGTTGTTGTATCATAGCTAGATTTGATCATTACCGCTATAAAATGCTGCATGCACAATAGAATTATGATCTTTGTGGTGGTTAATGTGGATTTTCACCTTAACTGGCTTGCTGTTTACTAAGGGAGTAGTAAAGGACCTTCTACTTGTGTCTGAGTGGGTCATAGAGACGTGGTCTATTCCTGATCTTTTGTGCCTTCCTCTCTGGAGCTGTTCTCCAGCTTTATTTGCTGCCTACTATAAACTAAGCCATTTTTCTCTGCTACTCACTTCTGCCATGATGATTCTGCCCTGGAGTCGGCCAACTATACTGTATCTCTTGAAACTGTGTGCCAAATTGTACCTTTTCACTTCTGTTGTAGATGTGGAGTATCTTGTCTCAGCAACAGCAAAGCTAACCACTATAACTTTTCTTCTAAGTTTAAAATGCAAAATTATCTCTTTCTTCCTTATACTGTATTGTATCATAGAGTGTGTGTTTAAAAGCATGAAACTCCAACATTTTTCCTATGTACATTTTTTTTGTGATTTTTTGAGTCCTATATTAAAGTGTCTTCAGAGTATTTAGTAGAGAAAACTCATTCTTACAGGTCTGACAAAAGACAGATAAGAATTCTTGAAAACTTCTAGTTATTTTGGAAATTGTCTTGGTTTATTAATAATTACCATCACACACCCTTGATCCAGCTACCTCTGAAAAGTTTCACCTATGACCATGTGAGACTTTGAGGGAACATCTAGGCACAAGCCATAACAAGTATTTTACAGATCTCTCTTTTTTCTGTCCCTTGTGTAGAGTAAATTAATAATTTCTTAGGTTTCTTTGTGAATTTCAGAAAAACCAATAATAGTTCTATATAAAAACATCCCAAGAAAAATTGCAATCATCTTGCTAGGAGACAACAATAAAGCTTTACTTCTGATTTTCGAACCATCTATTCATTGAAAATCTTCACTGAACATTTACTCTGCGTACAGTGTTACATTAGAAACTACACTCAGTTCACCATCTGTTGAGCTGAATCCAATATGATAGATGTGAAGAGGCAAACAAACTGTCTTGGTGAAAAGGTATAGTTGAAGGAGTAACAGCCTTCCATTATTAAACTTCTGTTCCTGTCATATATCATGTCCAATTATGTAAACTTTAGAATTGTGTGTAAAATAGTTTTTCCCAAATAGCTTAAGGAAAGTGTATCATTTGATTCAGGTTATTTTAGAAATAAAAACATCAGGAAAGATTGAAATTGTGAAGTTGACATACAGTGGTACCTTCGTCTACAAACTTAATTTGCTTTATAATTTTGAAGAATATGGCTGCATTTGTGCTTGTGTGGGGAAGATGGCCATGGTTGCATTTGTTACTCAATGCAAAGTTTGTAAATGGAAGCAAACTTTTGCTGCATACTTTTTTCCCCTTAAATTCTTTTATTGGTACATTTTAGGTAAACAATACATTTACGTTTATCATTGGGTGCTTGTACCTGTACATGATGTATCTTGGTTCTTTTTTCCCCATTACCTGTGCGCTCTTCACCCCCTCCACCCTTCCCTATTTGCATAGACTTTCTTTCCATTTTTTTTTTCTTTTCTCATAATTTTTCCTTTACCTCCTTTCCTTTCCCCTTCCCCTCCCAACACCCCTGCCCCTTTGGACCTTTTCTTCCTATTTCAAATTATCTATTATTGTTTCAATCATTTTAATTCTTATTTACACTTTCAGATTCTCACACTAGAGAAACTATGCAGTATTTACACATGTGTGTCCTATTTATTTCACTTATGAGTATGGCCTCAATATGCATCCATTTAGCTATAAATGTCTCTAGTTTCTTGTTCTTTATGACTGAGTAGTACTCCATTTTATAAAAAAAAAACACACCTTGCATCTGAAATGAACAGATGTTTCTCACACAAAGAATTAAAAGCAGCAAATAAATATATGAAAAAATGTTCAACCTCACTGGTCATTTGAGAAATGCAGATGAAAACAACACTGAGATTCCACCTCACCCCAGAAAGAATGGCTGCTATCAAGAAATCAACCAATAACAAATGCTGGCGGGGGTATGGGAAGAAAGGAACCCTTCTCCGCTATTGGTGGGAGTGCAGACTGGTGCAAATACTGTGGAAATCAGTATGGAGATACCTCAAAGAACTAGGGCTAGAGATCCCATTTGACCCAGCTATTCCCCTGCTAGGTTTCTTCTCAAAAGAATTAAAAGAATCATACCACAGCAATATATGTGTACCCATGTTTATAGCAGCACAGTTTGTAATAGCTAAAGCTTGGAAATAGCCCAAGTGCCCATCAACTGGAAACTGGATAAAGATGCTGTATACTTTTGTTTGAGAATCAAATTCTTTGCAAACAGAAGTGCTCATAAACCAAGATATTACTGTATATTAACAAGAGGTGTAAGCAACTCTGTTTTATTTGTATTAGAGATGTAGATACACATTTTTCTCTATTTATAAGAATTGTGATGATGTAACTATTCATAAATGGATACTTAAAGATATTATGGATAATATTTTAGTAGTACTGTGGTAGTATTAGGAATAATAATTCATGAAACACATTCCTCAAGCTCTGGAGGACTTTGGTAGAGTATTAACCAATTCTATTTCTTGTGCTTAGATTTATAGGGCCTCTAAAACACAGAAAAGTGACATGGAGACTGTGTCTTTAAATATATTTTAAATATTCCTACTGCCATTGCTTTGTTCTTTATACTGAGCTCTACATTTTTATAATTAATACATTTCAAAATAATAAGATGGTTAAGGTTTTTCATGATGCATACTTTTCCTTAAACTGACATACAGGACATGATGATAATTTTGGATTACCTTGATAAATTTAAGGTCAATGTTAATCTAAACTGAGCTGAAAGTCTTCAAACAATGAAGCCATTTTATGTCAGGGGTAGTATTTACAGCACTCACTTTAGAAGTGGAAATACCAGTTATGATAGTCAAACCTTTGTTTAGTGTAAGTGTTTTAAACAAAAGAATGCAGAGCTAAAGTGGGGCTATATTATCATATTGAAAATAAAAAACTGTAAATAAGTTTTCAATATGAACACTTGGAAAAATAAACATTTAGAGTCTATTTCAACAATCACTCCTCACTGTATCCATGGCAATAGGTCCAATATGTGATCCAGCAACTTCAAATTCAGCATTAAACAGAAAATACAGTGAGTGTAAAAGAAAGCTCTGAAAATCTGTTAGGAGTAAAATCTAGCTGCTTCTGTGTAGCCAATCATCAAAGAACAATGCCTTCAAAATAAATCGAGGCAACATATCATTGATGTTTTTATTTATAGATGAAATTCTTTTCAATTATATTCCCTGAGCTCTTTGCTTTATCTTGGACTTGATACACTTTCTTTTCCCTACTGAAGTTTTGCGTGATTTGTCTTTGTGAGAATTTACCTGCCGAATTTCACACAACTACTGAGTTGCAGATTAACTAGGCTTCACATCAGGGATGGTAGTGTATCTCTGAGTAGCCCATTGAAAACTCTTACAATACAAAGTGAGACATATTTTCTTCCTCAATACTTACACATAGACACCATCAATCTCATTTTAATATCACTTGCACTTCTTCCAAGAATTTTAGGTTTCAATTTTGTGTTTTTCTTTTCCATTTACCATTATCTTTGCTAAAATTTTTAATTATATCTTAGTATATAAGGAATTTGATTATTTTATGTTGGTTACTTTTTATATTAAAGTGGGTTAGCCTGGGGTTGATTCTTTCCCCACAATTTCTTAAATAAAGAAAAATATTTTGAGGAAAAAATTTCTTAAATGTTCTTTAAGAAGCACATAATTAACAAATGGTGAAAATTTAGAAATTCCAGTATTATTTGGAGTTCCCAATTAATCAGTCTCCAGTAGTAAGTTAAATCCCCTGTAGAGGACTCTGTGTTGTGAGAAAAGTGTCAGGTAGAGATCTCATGGTCCCAACTCTGTTTTTCAGGGTTTTTTTCTCAGCATATCAGTCAGGCATGTTAGTTTCTCCAAGTGCTTTTACAACATCTCCACTGCCATTTGCTGGTTGCTAGATATATATTTTGCAGAGCATGGTGTAAACTGTTTTTCTGGGAAATCTAGCTCTACATATAGATATATTGTTTTGAAAGTGATATTGCAATATATGTTTCTAAGCAACAGTTACTTCTCTGAGAGATCTCGTGCTTATTGGGATAATTTTTTTATGGGTCATGCAACTAAGACAGGAAAAAAAATGTTTTCTTTTAAATTATAAGATCCTTGTAAAAAACACACCAAGTTAAAAATCAAGAAACTGACCAATTGTTTAGCTTTAAGCAGACAAAAACCACAATATTACCTGCCTTATGAGTAGGCTAGTTGGTCAAATGACCAGGTAAGAGACCATAAAAATCATTTCACCATTCTGTAGTTTATTGTCCAATTTATGCCCTTATGCATATTTTTTGTGAAGATCATCTTTTCCTTCTTGGAAACTCAAATAGCAGATTGTCTTGTTGCTTAATAAGGGTCATCTCCTTTGTGCTAGCTAACAATTCTCAGACAGACTCTGTTTTCAAAACCTGTTCGTATTGTCTAAATTTCCTGCCTACTCAGTTTCATATGATGAAACATATCTCCCAAGATGATTGCAAATTTCCGTGTGTGGTTAGAGTATTTTAACTTTTTTAGAGGATGTCATGAACTAATAGTTAATGATTTTGGTCCCATTATTTTTATAAATCTGTCATTCTATCCCCTCCCCCAGAATTCTATAATATCATATTTTTCTAGTTTTTACCTATAATCTTAATATTTTTCAATCTCTTTCACTTGTTCCTCCTCTTGGTTTGGTTCCCAACAGTGGCTTAAACACTTATGCCGATTTGAACTTGTGTATCAGACATGGTTGGAACTCTGTGTTCTCTTGGTAATTGAGACATCCCTACATGCCTATAATTTTAGTTTGAAAACATTTGTAACCCTTACTGAGGAATATCTCTGACTAGAAGGATGTCATAGCAGCATGAGATATGTTAGAAGTACTGGGTAATTAATAATTTTTGGAGTATTTCTCAACATATGATAGTTGTGAATATTAGATATGTAGATCAGCTTCCCTTTCTCTTGGGATAGTAGGGAAAGTGTGGGTTAATTTGAAGACATTTTATAATCGACAAAATCCATGCAGTTGTATATACAGGTAATTCATCCAGAGCCTATTCTCTATTGACTTCCTTCCTTTCCCTGCCTCACTTATTTTCCCTACCAGTGGTTCATGAGATTATCTACCAACTAAAACACCTGCACTCAAATATCTTTATTTGTGATCTATTTCTTGCATTATTCAACATATAATAGGCATGACACTTAGTTCATTTACCATAAAATAGAGGTAAAATATTTGAACTATAGGATTTTATGGATATTAATTAAACAATTTATGCAAAGTGTTCTATATAAAAATATTTATGCACAAAATGTATTTATTTTCTTCTTATAACTCACTTTAAATTTTACTTTGTACAAATAATCTCTGTGTTAACTTTGTGTTATATTTTTAGCTGTTTAGCTCTTTTTTGGTGTTTTTCCATGTTGATTTTTCTCATAAAGCTTCTAGATTGTGAACCAAATGTATACTAAGCAAGTAATTAATTTGGTTCTTGTAGTAAGGGTTAGCACAGGAACATAGGAAAAATTGTCATAAGAATTTAAGATAAGAAAGCTTTATATGTGAATGCTCATATTTCTGACTTATCTTGGAAGAAAACAATAAAAGGTTGAGAATTCAACCTAAGTTCTTACTTATATTTACTAAGAATTAGACTTACTTAGAATTACTGGCATAATTTGGATTATGTTATCAAGAGGTACCCACTCTGGGTGATGAATGTACTCTGCTATTATCACAATAAAACCGCCTTTTAATTGTTACTAACAGTAACATTTACTTTGTGGTTTTCCTTTCAGACATGTTAAGAATAAAGTGAAATATTTCCTGTAATTATGTTTATACCCAAAGAGGAAAAATAAAGTGAAATACTGACAATATTATTTTTTAAATAAATATTTTAATTTTTAAAATTTATGAAAATGAATAAAACATCTATGTCTTTAATTTGCAAAAAAAGCAACCCACTCAATATGGGAATCTAATTCTAAAAGGGGAAATTCCTGTAACTTCTGTTTTGTATTAAAAGATTCCATAGTCTATAATGGATAAATCATCTTAGTCTGTAGCTCCTATACATTAATCTACACTTTTGAGGGTGTGTGTGTGTGTGTGTGTGTGTGTGTGTGTGTGTATGTGTTCTGTCTGGTACATGCTTAGAAATCTCTACCACTGAGCTAGCTGCACCTTCAGCCAATGCAGCCTTTCTAAATTAGAAAAATGAACTTGCACATATCTATACTGCACATATATTTCTCAGAAATGACAGAAAAGATTATTGTATTTATATACCCACCTCTATTAAGTTGTTTTGCTTTTTCAAGATTATGTTCTACTAACCTAGAACATAGCTTTGTGCTCTTTCTTCCCTTTTATACAGATATATGATGTATTAGTCAAGATAGACTTTGGACCACCACAAAATTGAGATCCCCTCCTAAACATAAAGGACTTAACTATTCCATATATTCATTTTTCTCTTATATTTGTCTTAAAATAAGTAGGAAGAACAAGCTGGGTATCTCTATTCCACATGGTCATTCAATCACACTGCTTTCTTCGATGAAGTTCTTCCACCATTTTCTAAGGTGCATGTCTTCAACTTTAGTCACATCAAGGTTTTTAACATTTAAGAAACTGAGAGGAAAGACAATATAAAGGAGCCTATATCCAGTATCAGAGCATAAATGCTAGTGATACACTTCACTTCTGTCTATATTTTAATGATAAGAAATAGGTAGCACATCTGCATATGACTGCAAGGAAGTTTGGAAGTCTATTTTCAGTGTGGGTTTCCAGATCATCTACCATTACATACTTTCCATAAAAAGAGTAAAATAAGTTTTGAGTATGGATTGTCCTCAAAGGCTCATGTGCTGAAGATTTGGCAGTCTTGTGAGGTGGTATAATCATGAAGAGAGGTGTGATACAAGTGAATGCCAGGCCTGTGAGGTAGTGTCCCAAAGGAGACTGTGGGACTCAGTCCCTTTTTGTTTGTTACTTGTTACTCCCTGGTCCTGAGGTTAACAGTCTTGCTCAACCACATACTGCCTCCACAATGGACTGTCACAGGCCCAAAACACTGGGAACTGAAATCTCTGAAACCATGAGCCAAATAAACTTTTTTGCTTTGTATATTGATTATCTCACATAGTAACAGAAAACTAACACAGTCACATTATCTACCATATTTGAAATATCTTCCTTCTTTAAATTTAAACATTTTTTATGATCCACCTTAAATAATTCCTGCTCCTTAAATATTCATCAGGTAGGCATTTTTGCATTTCTAGGCTCAGAAAATGATTATTAGTCTCATCACCTAATATATAAATGTTTTGAAAATTTAGCATACCCCAAACTGTGATTAATTCCTAGGAACAGAAGATAAATTGGATTTAAAGTTTAATATTGGGAGAAATTTTAATCTATATATTTTGAATTTCTATAATTATTAAATATTCTCTCCTGTGCCCATGTTTCATTTGACCACATAGTATTTTGTTTATACAAAACCAGTAAAATGCCACCAACTGCATTTTTCGCCTTCATCCTATCAAAGTTTTACATTACAAATAAACATCTTTTGATTTATATTTTTATTTTGCAAGATTTCTCTCTAATTTTACACTATATGTTTTATTTTACTTTAAAATTATTTATTTTTATTAGTACACATTTATGTTACATAAAGTTTGCATTCCTTGTGTGGAATTGGTACATGTACATAACATATATTCTGGTTTTTATATCCTTTCTCTCAACTCCCTCTCTCCTCTCTCCATCTCTTGATCTTATTTGAGAAAGATCTATCTGCCTTTTTTTTGATTTCTTATCTTTTAGTTTGGACTTTATACTTTAGGATTCTCAAATAAGAGAAACCATGCAATATTAATCATGTGTATCTGATTTATTTCATTTAAAATTATGGTCTTTGTATGTATCCATTTTCATACAAATTATTCAATTTTATTCTTCTTTATGGTAAAATAGTATTCTATCTTTTATATATACCACATTTTCTTTTTCCATTCATCTATTGATGGGAATATAAGCTGTTTTCAACATTTATTTATTGTGAATTATCCTACTACAAACATGTGCTATTGTAAGATGATGTCTTCAACATTTTCAGGAAGATACATAGAAGGATATTGCTGGGCCAAAGGGAATTTCTAATTTTGTTTGTTTTGTTTTTGTTATTTTGAGGAATCTCCATATTGATTTCCATAATTTTTGTACTAATTACATTCACACCAATAATGTAAATGATTACTTTTCCTCCATAGCCTCACCAGTGTTTATTTTTAATTTTTATTTATTTATTTATTTATTTTTTTGGTACCAGGGATTGAACTTGGGTCCTTGCGCTTGTGCAGCAGGTGGTGAAACCAATGTTTATTATTATTTGTTATCTTGATAATGGCCACTCTGCCTAAGGTAAAAAGAAATCTCCATGTTATTTTAATTTACATTTCTCTATTGGTCAGTGATATTGAATATTTGTTCGTGTATTTATTGGCCATTTGTACTTCTTTTTCTGGGAGATGTCTATTCACTTCATTTGCTCAGGTTTTGATGGGGTTTTTTAATTTTAAGGGTTCTAATTTCTTGAGTTTTAATTTTTTGAGAAGATCCCTGACTTACAAATGAATTTTGTTCCAGGGAAACACTTGTAACCAAGATTTTTAAAGTCTGACAAAGTGAATCTTACATATCTTTGACACAAATATACAATGTAAAGCATAAAAAAACCAAAAACACACAAATACTGTACAGAAACTATGTTTACTTTTACAATTACTTTAAAATAGTGGTACAGTACAGTATAACTGTAAATAAACTGTTTCACCTTTACATTTACCTTTAAATGGTGGTACAGTACAGTATAACTATAAATAAACTATTTTTATTTTCATAGTTACCTTAGAATAGAGGTAGAGTATGGTACAGTACAACAACTGGCACATCGGGGATTGAATGGAGTGAACTGATAAGAATAGAGTTATTACCTGAAAGACGGATGGTAGGTGGGAGATAGTAGGCTGATGTCTTTTATCCATTCATCTCAGTCATTCTCTCAAATTTTAAAAAGTTTTTCTATGGTTATTTCTTTGTGCTTCCTAGTATACCTTCCACATCACCACTGCTTTTCCTCCTGCATCTGGACATCCTGGGCTCTGACTGAGCACTGTACAACTATCACATGATACAGTAAGCACACAGCAGCACAACTGTGCCAGTGTCCTGCAGACACAAGCTACTTCTGCAACTTGTTCACATCTATGAATGTGCTTAATGTGAGGTTGGCTAGTATCTGTGAAAATTAGCAACTCAAATGTTCATTATTCAGGGACTTACTGTGTATTGTAGATGTTATTCTTCTGTCTGGAGTAGGTGAAAAATTCTTTTCTTTCTCTAGTTTGTTCCCTCAGTCTTGGTTGTTTGTAGAAGCTTTTTAATTTGATATGATCCCATTTGGTGATTTTTGGTACTATTTCCTATGCAATCAGGTTCTTTCCAGAAAATCCTTGCCTATGTTTATAATTTCAAGAGTTTTACTTCTTTTATCTAGATTTTCTGTAGATCGATATTTTATTTGTTAATCACTGAATTCCAATCCAGTCAATGGATGCATGGATGTTATTTTGTATATTTATCTTTTGAAAATATATCTGACTTCTTATTTTTGATGATTATAAATGAAACCACTACAAAAATTTGCATACAGGGTACTTGTGAACATTAATTTCCAAATCATGTGAATAAATATTTAGGCATATGATTACCAGAATATATAGTAAGAGTGAATTGATATTTTAAAAAACTACACAAATTCCTATTTTTCAACATATGTGAGCATTTTTCCCCTATTAGATGAGACAAGTGATTTGAAGAGGCACTGAACTAGGACAAATTGCTTTTCTCTAGTTGTAATAAGGCTGCAGTAAAATTTTCCCACTAGATAATACCTTGTGTTATGAAGATGAGTCTGGATATAATTTTAAGATTATTATTCCTATTTTTCTGCCACAACCATAAGGAAATATTTTAAAGGTTTTCACCATGAGAACCCAATAGGACTTATAGATGGGGAACTATAGAACTTCCAAATATCCCCCTAAGAGTAAGTTTCTGGGAGTTTCTTACTCTAATGCCAGTCCAAACTCATCTTGTGTAAGCTTGTCTTACTTCAGTGTGTCCAGTGAACTGTGCCCACTCAGTGTGTCTGCCAGCTTATTAATCCAGTCACTGATGCTCCAGCTAAGGGGATTGAACTTGTGACTATCTCAGTTTGTTGTCTGTCCACATGCGAGAGAGTTAGTTTGCCTTTAAATTTCAGTTCTCTGATGTGCTTCACAAAAGTTATTATTTTGAAGTTTTTCAGGTTGTTTGTATTGTGAGGATGAAATAATGACTTCTATGCTTTTTACTTCTCAAAGCTGCAACATGAAATTTCATTGTTAATGTAAAAATTTATTTCTGTCATTTTTAATAATGCCTGTTGACACATTTTCTATTGATAAATTATCTATTGTCTATCAGTCTTCACACCCTTAATACACACATAGATGTACACACACAGATACATCTATCTTAGTAGTTTCATCAGTGTTGTTCAATCCAATCTTTTAAAAATCTTTCTCAAGTAATAAAATAACACTTACCTAACTTACCAGAATCTACTCTAATCCACCTCAAAATCAATGTTCTATTCAATAATCAATGAAAACTCCAAATCAGACCATTCCCTTCTTACTGTTCTTCAAGGGATTTTTTTTTTGTATTCAGCATAATTGTAAGTTCCATTTCACATCTTCAAAGTCCCACGTGTAGTGAACCTAATATATGAATAATTTCAAATAGAGATCACAAGGAAAATATGCACTTCTCAGAAATAACAAAATTCTGATAAATACATGAAAAAATGTTCAACATCTCTGGCCATTAGAGAAATGAAAGTTGAAATAACACTGAGATTCCATCTTACTCCAGAAAAAAATGGCCATCATCAAGAAATCAAACAATAATAAATACTGGTAGCCTTCATGGAAAAAGAAGCCCTTCTACAGTGTTAGTAGGAGTGTAAACTAGTAAAACCACTGTGGAAATTCATATGGAGTTTCCTCAAAAACTAAAACTGGAAATTCCATTCAACCCTGCTATTTCCTTTAAGTATCTTACTGAAAATGTTAAAAACATCATATTATGTTACATGCAGACCCATGTTTATACCATCAAAATTCATAATAATTAAATCTTGTAAGCAGACTATATGCCCCCAACAGATGAATGGATAAGGAAAATGTGGTATTTAGAAACAATAGAGTACTATTCTATCATAAAGAATGGTAAACTTGCTACCCAGGAGCAAGAGATGTCTTTCCATTTTCTGATATCCTCTTCAATCTCTTTTTTCAGAGTGCTATACTTTTCAGAGCAGAGGTCTTTGATTTCTTTTGTTCGGTTGATTCCTACCTATTTCAATTTTTGGATGCTATTGTGAAAGGAATTGATCGTGACATTTTTCTCTCAGTGAGTCTGTTTTTCATGTAGAGGAAAGCTATTGATTTTTGTGTGTTGACCTTGCAGCTACTTTACTGAATTTGGTTATTATGTCTAGAAGACTTTTGGTGGAGTTCTTAGGGTCTTCTATATAGAGTATCATGTCATCTGCAAATAATTACAATTTGACTTCTTCATTTCCTATTTTTATTCCTTTTATTTCTTTCTCTTGTCTAATTGCTGTGGCTAATGTTTCCAAAACTATATTGAACAAG
>NW_004624810.1:1754651-1776080 GCF_000247695.1 Heterocephalus glaber
AGGGACCAGCAGCAGTGGTAGGGATGGTGACCCAAAAGCCCTTTCCTGTGGGCTGGGAGCAGCGGGAGGGATGGTGGCCGGGAAGCCCCTTCCTCTGGACCAGGAGCAGTGGATGGTGGCTCAGAAGCCCCTTCCTCTGGGCCAGGAGCAGTGGGACAGAAGCTGGCCCTAAAGCCCTTTCCTCTGGGGTGGGAGCAGCTGGAGGGATGGTGACCAGAAAGCCCCTTCCTCTGGACCAGGAGCAGTGAGACAATGGCTCAGAAGCCCCTACCTCTGGGCCGGGAACAGCGGGACTCAGTACCTTGGTCTGGTGGTCTGGTGTCCTCTGCGTCTTTGTAGTGTGGAACCAGGTGGCTGCCTGTCTGCAGTGTGGTGATTCGGTGTCTTCCGCGTGACTCAGGACCTCAGTAGGGTGTGCACAGACTTTCCTGTATGCAGTGGGCTGATTGGGCGTATTCCGCAAGACTGGGGACCTCGGTAGGGCGTGGTCAGACCTGCCTGTCTGCAGAGGGCTGATTCGGGGTGTTCTGTGCAACTCAGGACCTCGGTAGGGCATGGACAGACCTGCCTGTCTGCAGCGGGGTGATTTGAAAGTCTGTAACTCTTAAGCAATGGTCAGTGCTTCATCAGTTGTAATTAATGATGTTAGGTTTTCCCATTCATATATTATGTACATAAAATTTTTATTACTGAAATGTCTCCAGGAAAATAACTTTTTACTATAACTCCAAAATACACTAACCTAAACCATTTTTGTATCACTAAATGAATTTTTATAGTGTCATGTTTTAGAACAATGTATTTATTTGAAATAAAATTAACAGTATAGTAGAAAAATCTACTTGGTTTCAGTTTGTGAATTTACTACTTCTTTTATATCATCTGACACATTTATAAGTTTCAAGAATTTCTGCACATAAGCACTTGCCCGAATCCTGACATATGATCAGTGTACTTGTTCTGCCACTAATGTACTACTGACCTATAGCATACTATTGAACATTTTGCCACTCCAATCTGGAGAGTATGCTATTGCAGCATTGTCTCAGAAGGTTGCTGGTTTAATTCCAGGCCACTGCAATAAAGTGAATATTACTACAATGTGATCCTTATTTTTCTGTTGAATGTAAAAATGCTTCCAATATGCTAGTCTATCAAATATATAGTAGCATAATTTCTCGTATCCAGTTATTTATATTTTAAAATAAAAATTTTATTGATAACAATTATTAAAGATGACCTGATGCTTCAGTAAGTCATAAACATTTTGCTGATGGAGGATATTTGCTTCGTTAGCTGATTGTCAATCAGGTGACCGCTTCTATGTAAGACAACATTTGATTCATCATGTCAATTCTGACTTTTTAAAAAAATGTGTCTTTAATATGTGATACTGGTAGCTAGAATATTACTCACAATAGATTTTTTTCCAAAATTAAATTCCTATAAAAATCTTCTTTATTTACTAGTTTGTCTAACATTCTGTATCTTTGTTGACATTTCAATCACATTCCTTGCACCTTTATTAAGAATAGACTTCATCACAAGGAATTATTTTCTTTGCCCACCCATGAGAAGTAATTCTTCACCCATTAAAATTTTATTATATGATTACATGAATTATTTCATGTCTGCAGGCTCCATTTCTACTTAGTTTCCATGTAATTTCCACCATACCTTTTGTTGCTTTTCCACCAACATGTTTATCCCCACAAACAAATTCATCCATAGGTTTAGAATACATTTCTTCCAAACTCCTACTATGTTGATATTTTGACATCCTGAGTCTTGAATACCTTTTAGAATTCAAATTTCTCTTGAGAATATTTTCATTTTACTGAAATTTTCAGTTGACTTTGCCTTGGTTACTTAAATCAATTGTGTGTGGTAGCTATAGTCTTATTGTTTGTGTTTCTTATAATAAAACTTGAAAGTTAAAATTGTTCCTTGGTCAGTGGGCTAGAGAATATATATGGTGTTGGAAAGCAGCAAAACAACCTTACTCTCATTTGCATATCTATCACAGCTGTTTGGTGAGTGATTAGATCAGTGAGCAATAGTATTTTGAAAGGAATATTTTTATGAGTAGTAGTTCTCAAGTATAGACTTAAAATATCTTTGTTGGAAAATCATCTTATAAACTACTGTCCCTTATTCAGTCTTTATTGTTCCATTTATAAACAAAACAAAAAGTAGACTTTGTGTAATTCTTAAGGGTCTATGATTTTTTTTTTCTGTACCAGGGATCAAACTCAGGACCTGTGCTTTCAAGAAAGATGTGACTCCATTGAGCTAAATCCCCAGCCCTAAGGGTCTATGAATGTTTGAATAATAAATAAACATTGGCTACCACTTAAAGTCAATCACAATATTAGACATTAACAGGGTAATCCATCTGTATTTTGAAGCTTTGAAGCCAAGCACTGCCTTTCTATATAAAAATATCTCCATCTACTTCCAAAATCCTTGTTTGTTTCCTATTTTTAAAATTAATTTTATTTGTACATTTAAGGTATACAAGATATTGACATTCATCATTGGAAATTTGCACCTTTACATAATCAATCTTGGTTCTTATTTTTTCCACATTCCCTTGCCCTCCCTTCAACCCTTCCACCCTTCCCTATCTTCAAAGACTTTGTTTCCATTTTTTAATTTTCTCATATTAATTCTATTCCCTTCTTTCCTTTCCCCTACCCCTCCCACTTCCCTTTCCCCTTTGCCCCTTTTCTTCCTATTTCACAACATCCATTATATCTTTTAGTCCTTATTTACACTTTCAGTTTCTCACACTAGAGAAACTGTTAGGTATTTACACATGTGTGTCCTATTTATTTCACTTAAGATTATTGCCTTAATGTGCATTCATTTAGCTATAAATGTCTCTAATTTCTTGTTCTTTATGGCTGAGTAATGCTCCATTTTATTAAAACAAAAAAACAAAAAACCCCAACATTTTCTTTATCCAGTCTGGAAATCAGTATGGAGATATCTCAAAGAACTAGGATTGGAAGTCCCATTTCACCCAGCTATTCCCCTGCTGGGTATCTTCCCCAAGGAATTAAAAGAACCATACCTCAATGATATATGTGCATCCATGTTCATAGCAGCACAATTCGTGATAGCTAAAACTTGGAAGCAACCCAAATGTTCCTATTTTTTGAGTAAAAATTTTCCATTTTTGATCATTTAGTATGATGAAAGCTGTTGGTTTGTCATAGATGATTTTTATCAGATTGAGATAAAGGCCATCTATTCCGATTTCTTTGTAGGTTTTTTTTTTCATCATGAGTAGGTGTTGGATTTTGTCAAATACTTTTTCTGCATCTATTGAGATGATCATATGGTGTTTCTTCTTGGCTGTGTTTTATATGGGCTATTACAGTTACCGATTTGTGCATGTTGAACCATCCCTGAATCTCTAGGATGAATTCTACTTGGTCATGGTGTATAATCTTCTTGATGATTTGCTGCGTTCTGTTTACCTGTATCTTATTTAGGATTTTTGCATCTATGTTCCTTAAGGAGATTGGTGTGTAGTTCTATTTTTTGATTGGATCCTTCTCTTGATGTTGGTATCAGGGTAATGCTTGCCTTCAGATGAGGGAAGTCATGCAAGTACAGGCTCTTTGAATTATTGACCCTACCGTGTCTTTCATCCCACCTGTGAACTTGGTTGAGGTTGGGTTTGGCTGGGGTTTGTGTTAAAAGCAGGGGAAGTGGAAAGCACCTTATTGGCTTTGGTCATAGTTGTGGAAAGGAACTGAAAGCAGGTATGCCTTGATTGATAAGTAATTGGCAGTGGCATATATTGCTCGTTACACCTGTGAAAATAATCATGGGGCAGCAGACTGTTGAAGGGCCAACTAATTATCCAATAAAGGGCTAGGTACTCATATAGATGTCTCATCCCAGGAGTGAAGTGGCCCAGACCACCACCTTGCCATGATGGTGAACATGTCTATATCAGAGAGCCTCTTTTTCAGCCCACCAACTCTGACAGAAGCAAGTCTACAGGTCATAGAGAAATGACTCAAATTTTGGGAAGCTGTTGAAGAAGATAGGAGAGAAAGAAAGAAGGAAGAAACAGAAATAAGAACAGAACAAGACAACAACAACAAAAATGAGACAATTTTCATGCTCATATAAAAATGAGACCTAACAATCAAGAAAAAGAGGAAAAAACAAAGAAAAAGAAAAAAAGGCCACTTCAGGGTGTGTCTCTGCTGTCTCTGGGGGACAAAGGGGGCAGACAGTGCCCAGACCCGTGTTGATTAATCCCAGCAAGCCAGCAGTAGAATTATGGCTGGGTCATGGATAAATCCAGCAAGCTTAAACCTTTATTTCCACTGAAGTTCAGGCTGTTTCTGGCTTCTGGCTGTGAGGCTGGGATCTGGGTTTTTCAGCTAGCTACACTCTGGGTGCCTCTTGCTGGCTTAAACTCAGCTCCCTCACCTCCTTGTAGGTTTGAACTCCACTGCATCTCACCCAGACACTGGGAGCCACTAGATAGAGCCAACCCACAGCTGCTTTGAGTTCTGAATTTAGTTGGCCCCTTTCCAAAATGGCAACCAGCCAGTCACTTTCTCCTAGGGGATGTCTGAATTGAAATAACTCACCAGCCACTCTAGTCCATATCACCCATTGCTCTGTTCCACTGATGTGTTTCTCCATGGAGTTGTCTAGTAGTCACCTTTCATCTGTAAATTTGAGCTACCCTCTAATGCCAAGATCCTGGGCTCAGGGAAAAAATGCTGTTTGCCACTTAACTCTTTTGCATGGAAATCTCTCTATCTTTGTTCTCCGGATTGGCTCAAATTCTTGCTTCAGATCCTCCCTGTGTCAGGGGACCTGTGTCTTCCCTTTTCTTCCTCACAATGCTCTATTACAGCATCTGGACTCCAAATCTCAGAGAGTCTGTATCTTTGTGGCTCACTATGCCACTATCTTCTCAGAATTCTCTTTATGATATTCTTTTCTTATTGTGTCTTGAACAACAAACTCTGATCCTTCAGGAAGCAACTTTTCCTTATACATTTTTTTAAAGTTGTGCTGCCCTGGAATGCAGCAGTATAGTGAAGCTGAGAGTCTTAAAAGTTTTTGGTTTCAGAATCCTTGCACAGGACTCAGGTGATATATATGTGTACCTCGGACAGAGACCAGAAAGACCAAATTCCTAGCTCTCAGTCTTGCTGCTGTGCAGCAAGGTCATCAGGGTGAGCAGGCACTGCCATGGAGTAGAAAAATCAGCATTTACTTTATATAATCATTTCTGCACTTCTCTTAAAAATTTAGAAATATATTAGTTATATAATATAAACACCTTTACTATAATAAAATAACTTCATTTACTTAATTAAGACATTATTCACTCCTTGAATGTCCTTTCTAGAATACAGGAATATATCACTCTAAATAGCCTAGTTTTCAAGGATTCCTCTTTTACCTACATTTGGTTGTTTTTAGAATTTTGAATTATTGCTCTTTTATATAACATGGCTTCACAGTTATCTGTGCTTGTAATGGCTTGTGCTTGTAACACAAACATATCATTTATTCACTTTGTTTATCCCTAGCTCCATGGAGAATATCTGGTAGATACTTAATATTTAATTATGATTTCTTGAATGCATTAACAGGTAGGATTTAACAACTCCACAAAATCAATGTGAATACTGATGAAATTCCTAGGCCTGTGTCCCAGAAGTAGAAGCCACTATCCTGAAGCCCAGGTAAGATTGGTGGCCAGGAGCAAAGACAGCTATCCTGTCTCTGGTCCAGAACTTTCCCACTAATGCTTTGTGAGACCACCTGTCCCAGTTTCACAGAGGTAGGTTAAATCCTGAACTGCTAGTGAGTACCCTCCACACAAACCTAATTCCATGTCCAAGGAAGGGTACAGAGAGCTGAGTTGGGATAACCAGGTGATTACCAATGGTAAAAATAAAAGCTTTCTGTCCTGGGCCCTGCCCTTTCATTCTCTGAAAAGAAAACTCACACTCTGTTAGTCAATGGAAGATTATGATATAAAGTGCAATTCCTTCTCAGAGAAAGCAGCTAGAGCTCTGTTAGTTTGGCAGTGCACTCCACTCTTGGAGTTACATCCATTACCATTCACATCACAGTCTGGCTCTCTGCATTGCTGATTTCTGTAGCACATCGCTATGAGGCCTGTACTGTGAGTAGCACTTTGGCCTAGAAAGTGCATTGAGGTTCTGATGAAAGACAGGTCCTGGAAAGTCCTCAACTTTGTCCTAATTAATGAAACTCTACTCTAGCATTTTCTTCTTTTTTAAAAAAATGAAGAAATAATATTTGATTGTTTAAAATTTTTTTATTAAATGTGTGCAATACTTAACTTGTACATTCATTGTAGGGAGTAGGTAACATACTTATTTTGACTTTCTTCATTTCCCTTCCCCTTTCCTCCCTCCTCAGATCTTTTTTCTCAGTTTTTTCTTCTTTTTAGTTCTTGTTTACAACACATAATGATTGTATTAACTTTGTGTAGTTGGTATATGTGTATCACACATTTTAATTCTTTTTATTTTCTTTTCACTTAATCCCCCTAACTTCTGTCTCTTGGTCCCCTTTCCATCTACAAGAGGTCTATCACTCTGTTTTCCTGTTATCTATCTTTTTATTTATACTTCAGATTTTCCCTAGCAGAGTAATTATATGGAATTTAAGCTTTGGTGCCTGATTCATTGTACTTAACATTGTTTTCAAAGTGCATCCATTTTTCTAAAAATGACATCAATGTACCTTCTTTATAGCATGGTAGTATCCCATTAAATATAGATACCAAATTTTCATTAACCATTTGTTTGTTAATGGACATACAGGCAAGCTGCTTCTAATATTTAGCTATTAGGAATTACATTGCTCTAATCATTGGTATTCATATATTGCTCTAATAAGGTGTCATTATTTTAGGAATATGCTTAGTAGGAGAATAGTAGAATGGAATTATTATTTTTAGGCTTTTGAGAAATCTCTATACTAACTTCCATAATATTTGTACTAATTTATATTCTCATCAGAATTATAAGAGGGCTCTTATTCCCCTGCAGTCTCACAAGATTTATTTTTATTTGATTTCTTGAAGGTTGCCATTCTTTCTGGAGTAAGATAAAAATCCCAGTGCTGTTTTAATTCATTTTTCTCTAATGGTAAGTGAAGTTAAACATTTTTCATGTCTTACTGGCCATTTGTATTTTTTCTTTTGGAAACTATTCAGCTTGGTTGTCCATTTTTTGACTAGGTCTTTCATATTGGAAGATTTATTTTTATTTTTTAGTTCACTGTATGTTATGGATATTAGTCTTCTGTCTTACATTAGGGTGGCAAATTATTTTTCACATACTGTAGATTGTCTTTTCACTTTGTTGTTTGTTTCCTTTACTGTGCAGAGATTTTAATTTGGTCTAATTCCATTTGTTGATTTTTGCTGTTATTTCTTGTGCAACTTGAGTTCTGTTCAGAAAGTCCTTACCTAAGCCTACAATTTCAAGTATTTTACCTGTTTTATCTTCCAGTATGTTAAAAGTGTTCCTTTTTTACTTAAAATTTTGATCCATTTTTATTTTAGTTTAGTACATGGTGAGAGGTATGAATCTAGCTTCAATATTCTGCATGTGAAAAGACAGTTTTCCCACCACAATTTGCTAAAATGTCTATCTGTCCTATGCCATATTTTTATGACCTCTCTGTCAAAGA
Organism: Heterocephalus glaber; assembly: GCF_000247695.1. The sequence continues at coordinate 1,762,371 of NW_004624810.1, forward strand.
TCAGGTGGCTAAAGGTGTCTGGGGTTGTTTCTTCATCAACTCGAACAACATGTCTGTTTTTGTGACAATACAAATGTAACATTGTAATATAACATGTAATCTGGGACTGTGATGACTCCTGCTTTGATCTTGTTGCCCAGAGTTGTTTTTGCTATTTTGGGTCTCTCCTTTTTCCATATAAACTTAAAGATTGTTTTCTCTATTAAGTCTAGATATCATTTGGTGTAGTTTTGGGGTTCTTCTATATAGACTATCAATCGTCCACAAATAATGATAATTCAACTTCTTCATTTCCTTTCTTTATTCCTTTTAGTTCTTTCTTGTCCAATTGCTCTGGCTAATGTTTCCAGAACTATATTAAACAGGAATGATGATAGTAGACATCCTTGGCTTGTTCCTGATTTTAGCATGAAATATTTCAGGTTTTGACCATTTAGTATGATGTCGGCTGTTGGTTTTTCATAGATGGCATTTATCAGGTGGAGATAAAGATCATCTATTCCAATTTTCTGCTAGATTGTTTTTATCATGAATTGGTGTTGGATTTTTGTCAAACTCTTTTTCTGCATCTATTGAGATGATCATATGGCTTATGTCTTTGACTTTGTTAATATAGTGCATTACATTTATTGATTTATATATATTGAATCATCCTTGCATCCCTGGGATGAATCCCACTTAGTTAGGTTGTATTATCTTCTTGATGATCAAATTCAAAGACCCAATCCAAAAATGGACATCTGAAATGAATAGACATTTCTCAGATGAAGAAGTAGAAGCAGCAAATAAACATGAAAAATGTTCAACATCACTGGGCATTTGAGAGATGAAAATGGAAACAACACTGAAATTCCACCTCACCCCAGAAAGAATGGCTGCTATCAAGAAGTCAACCAATAACAAATGCTTGCAGGGCTGTGGGGAAAAAAAACCAAAAGCCTTCTCCACTGCTGGTGGAAGTATAGACTGGTGAAATCACTGTGGAAATCAGTGTGAAGATTCCTCAAAAAACTAGGATTACAGGCGCTATTTGACCCAGCTATTCCAATTCTGGATATGTTCCTGAAAGAATAAAAAGCATCATACCACAGGGATATATACTCACCATGTTTATTGTGGCACAATTTGTAATAGCTAAATCTTGGAAACATCACAAATGATCATCAACTGGTGATTGGATAAAGAAGATGTGAGGTTTTTTTTTAATGGAGTACCACTCAGCCATAAATTAAGACAAACTAGAGATATTTATAGCTAAATGGATACATCTGGAGGGCATAATCTTAAGTGAAATAAATAGGACACACATGAGTAAATACCAGATTGTTTTTCTGGTGTGAGAAACTGAAAGTGAAAGTGAGGACCAAAATGTATAATAGATATTCGGAAATAGGAAGAAAAAGTTCAAGGGGAAGGGGAGCTCAGGAGGTGGTGTGGGGAAAAGGAATGAAGGGAAAGATAAAATGAGAAATAGTGGAAAAGACAGATACAAAGCTTATGTAAATAGGAATGGGTGGAGTGGTTGAAGGAGAGAAAAGGAATGGGAAAAAAGAACAATGAAGATATATCATGTACAGGTACTAATTCTCAATAATGTATGTGATCATAATGTACACCTAAAATGTACCAATAAACTTAATAAAAATGTGACTTGAAACAAACAAAGAAACCAAAAGATTTTTTTCTCTAGTTATGTGAAAAATAGTTAATATTTTGATTGGGATTGCCATAAAAATGTATATCAGTTTTGAAAGCATGACTATTTTAACAATATTGGTTCTGCCTTTCCAAGAACAGGAACTATCTTTCCATTTTCTGATAGTCTGTTTCATCTCCTTTTTCAGACTTATACAGTATTCACTTTAGAGGTCTTTAATTTGTTTTGCTTAGGTTAATTTGCAAGTATTTAATTCTTTTTGATGCCATTGTAAATGGTATATAGTCTATCTCAAAGAAAGTTCTGTGTGCTTTTAGGACAGTTTGTATTTTGTTGTAGTAGGGTGGAACACTTTGTAGAAATCTATTATGTCCATTTCTTCCAAAGTGTGTGGCAGGTCTGATTTTTTTGTTGATTTTTTGCTCAGTCAATATGAACTCAAAACTGAAGTATTGAGGTCACTACTATGATTGTGTTGTTGTTTAGTTGAATATTCATGTCCATCATATTTTTTATACAGTTAGGTGCTCCAGTATTGGGTGCATATATATTAGTAATGATGTCTTTCTGTTTCATTACCCTGCCACTAATATGTAATGACCTGTGTTAGTTACTTTTCTCCCATCGCTGAGACAAAATACCCAACACCCAAAGTTGGAGGGGAAGGGGTTTATTTTATTTGGCTTACAGTTTGTAGAGGTTTCAGTTCATAGTTGGCTGGCTCTAACACAGGCATGACAAGCAGGCATTGGAGAGAAGAAACGACACGGTGCCCACAAAGTAGCAAAGGCAACAAGAGAACCCTACAGTGTCTCCCTGCTCCTTTTATCTTATTCAGACTACTTAGGGAGGATAGCACTCATTCCCTTATTCCTAGTGCCCTTGAGTCTAGTTTTGCACCATGAATCAATTCCAGCTTCACACACTGTAGGTCAACCTTATCACCACATGTGGCTTTGGGGGGACACCTCGATCTAAACCGAAACACCCTCTTTGATGCTTCTGACCAGTTTTAGCTTAAAATTTAATTTGTCTGAGAGAAGAATTTCTACCTCTGCTTACTTTTGGGGTCTTTGTTCATGGAATACTGTTTTCCATCCCTTAATTTTTAATCTATAAATTTCTTTTTTGATTAAATGAGTTTCTTTAATGCAGTAGATAGTTGAATTCTGATTTTTTAGTCTCCCAATCTATATCTTTTCATTGGAGAATTGATACCATTTACATTGAGAGCTATTATTGAAGATATTGATTTATTCTTGTCAATTTATTTTTTTCTGTTGATGACTACTTTATTTTTTTTCATTTTGTGTAACTTGCTTTGCTTGATATATTCATTCCATGTGATTTTTGGCTTTGTTTCATTTTCTCTATCTTGAGATGATTTATTAAGTTTTTAGAATGCTGGTTTGGTGTTTGTGTACTTCTTAAGGTGTTCTTTGTTGTGAAATGCCTTTATTTCTCCATCAATTTTGAAAGATAGTTTTGCAGGATATATTAGTCTGGGTTGGGGCTTGTTTGCTTCTAGGTCTTGAAACACTCCACTCCAAGGTCTCCTGCCCATTAAAGATTGTATTATGAAGTTTGCTCTAATTCTGATAGCTTTACATTTTTACATTATTGTATATGTATATACTCTACCTCTGCTTAAAGCTTTAGGTTACTAGTTTTCTTACAATCACGTAGTAGCAGTTGGATGAATTTTTCTCATTCTTATAACATTTTTAAGGCCTCTCTGAGTAATTCTTCATAATCCACCATTTTGTCCGTGATGTCAGAAACCTTGATGTCTCCACATTCCTCATTTCTGCAATTTATAAATTTTATACAATTTTTAAAAAATTTCTGGTATTTCTGTCTAGCACTTTTTTCATGGAGTCTATACCTTTGGTGCATTTGTTTTTCATGATTTGAACTTTTGTGATGAACTATTCCAAATTTTCACTTGTTTTTCCCATACTCACATTGCTCAGTTTATATATTAGTCCCATCATCATTTGGTCACATCCACTTTGAACACACCAAGTTTCTTTAGCTCTTCTTCAACCATCTTGTACTGCTCTGCTACCTGGTGTTTTCTTTCCTCCCCATTGGTGCCCCATGGATGCACCTGCTTGGAGGGAGTTCAGAAGCTTTGGGGCCTTTTGTTGTCTTATTTTTCTAGAATCTAGTCTTGATAGCATTGTCTCATTCCTACAAGCTGTTAGGGTCATTCTCAAAATGGCTGCTTCCGTGAAAGTGGGGACAGGGCAGATACAGACCAGCCGTGGTAATGCTACTTCTCCTTTTCAACAATCCAAATACTTGATTTGATTACATGGGTTTTCAATTTCAGTGTGTGATTGGCTGCCCCAACTTTAGAGTAACTGTATTTTTGGTGACACTTCTTTGCATATCTCTAATGTGCCACATAGCTCCAATCAGCTATGTTGGATTAGTATATTTGATTTTATAAGTTAACATTCTAGGGCTTATTAGCCCAACAAACATATTATAATTAATACATAACCCATAATTAAAAGTGACTGAAAAGCTAGTGGTGTCTGAATATCACATTAAAACTTAGAAGTGTAAGTCATTGCAAAGAGTTATTTCTATTCTTACAACAAGAAAAAAATGAAAAACTTCACTTTTTGAACCTTATCTTAGCTGTGGCACAAGAGTCATTTGTACTCCAGTTGCCTTGTCACATCCAAAAAACAACAATACACATAGCCAAGAGGGCCAGGACATGGAAATAAAAAGGAAATGCTTCAATCAGGGAAGAGTAGGAAGCAAGACCTTAAAATGCAGTACCGGTATGGAAAGAGTCATGAGGGTCACAGTGTCAAAGCACAGGAAAAATCACAGACTGAAATTTAGTCATATCCTTCCACAACAGCAAAGCTTTAGTAAATCAACAAGACAATATGGGTGACAGAACTGCAAATCAGACTTTCAGCACTTAACTTAGAGAAATACAATTTTGGGAGATTACTCAAAGACATTGGACAAATCCAAAGCTTCTGGTATTAAAAGCTAATGATGAATGCAGCCTAACTTCTAGACAGACAAATGAAAAGGCCTATCTACCTGAGCTCCAAGTAGATGAAATGAAATATCTTTCAATAAAAATTCCAAGGCATATGAAAAGGCAAGAACAAGCACAATTTTAAGAAACAAACCAATTGTTAAAATTGTATTATTTAGATATGAGAATATGAAGTTAATAGATAATGAATCAAAGATAATGATTAATATGAAAAAATTCAAATAGGAAAAGTGAATAGTATATAAGCATAATTAAATAATGAAATCAGATAAATTAAAACTACGAAGAATAAAAAGTAATGATAGAAAAGGCAAGATATTAAATAATGACTTCAAAGGAATTATTAATTGACTTTATATGGCCAAGTAATTGATGAATAGCTTAAAACAAATGAAACAAACTAAGATGCAAACGAAAAGAGGGAGAAAATAACTTAAAAGTATCTAGGGAGAAAAGATGTACACTATATAAAACAAATATGAATAAACCATAAATTTTACTTAATAACATTGCATTGATATTGTTTTATTAATATTAATAAATTAACCTTATAAATGTAAAATGTTTTCACTAGAGATACCAATGTGGGGTTATAAGAATTCTTTAATTCTCAATTTTTCTATAAGTTTAAACTTTATAAAACTTCCTCCTCCTCATCTTCCTCCCCCTCATTTTCCTCCTCCTCTTCCTCCTCCTCCTTCTTCAATGCTGGCAATGAACCTAGGGCCATATGCATGCCGGGCAAGCACATTACCCTTGAGTTCCATCTCCTGGTCAACCAGCTTTTATTTAAAAGTATAAAGAGGAACAATAAAATAAATACTTTTTAAATAGTAAAAACTGATGGATTCTTTTTAGAAATGTCTGAATTATTAATCTTGGCCTACTAATATAAGATATATTACAAGTTCTTTCTGTCAAATTTAGATTATATCTTCTTTTGCAATAAAATAGTTTTATAGCCAGTGAAATGTAAAGCAGACTATATTTTGACATATCTGAGACAATAAAGTTAGTTTAAAAACTAATACAAATTAATGACTTCAGCTAACATTGCAATATCCCTTATTTTATAGCCCTACTTTTACACACACTATCACAGGACAATAAATTGTTCTCAGCAATTAGAAAATAAAAATATGGAGAAATTATTTCATGCCTGGAGCATGGTGGTAAAATTAAATACTGATTTGTTATTAGAGATATTTATTTTCCTATTATATTTATTTAAAACCTGGACCTTGACACTAAAGGAATTTTTAGTAAGCTCCAGGAAATATTTTATGATCCTCCATAAAAGTCAATAATTGAATCAAATGAGTGTAAAAATAACGTAAATGATCCTGTAAAACCCTGTTGCAGCTTGAAACATGCAGTAAATAAAATTATTTTTATTACATAACAAAGTGAAATATTATATGTATACAAATTACAGACACACAAAAATTTAAAACTTAAGTATATTAGGCAAAAATTGTACACAAATGCAGTTTTGTATTAATTTTGTTTTTAAATGTTAGGCATCAAAACCAGAGGGTCAGTCAAGGTAAGGAAATGGCCTACAATTGAGGCATGCACAAAAGTCTTTATACAACTTTTGAAGCAAACTGAACAAAGGTTTCCATAGTCATTCTCTGAGTGAGATAAAGAGGTGGAATTGTTTATTTACTAATTATAGACAAACCATGGATATGCATAGATAAGGACCAAAGGGCATCTTAAACTATTTGTGATTTTCCCCAATGATTCTAAATAGTATGGATAAAGAAGTCAAGCCCATTTCTGGCCTGGATATTGGTTAATAAGAGTATTTTATCATTATTATTCTAATCTAGAGACTGAGGATTAAAGTTTGGTCAACATTTCATTTTCAGGAAGCTAAGAAAAAGAGGAAGATATTTAGTCATTTTTGGGGTTATGATATGAATTTTCAGAGCAAAGCTTGTTTAGTTGCAAATTTCACTTCTAGTCTGAAAGAAAGTTTATTTTTATTTCTGACAAATATCTCTGAAGAATCAATTGTATAAAGTAAGTCCACTTTCAAAATGTGGCACGGGAATGACAATTACTGATCAGAAATTAAACTTACAATGAAAAACATAAAATTTTAATCACTGCTGAAAAAAGTCAATCTTAAAATTTCAGAAAGTAGTAAGATGTAAGAAAATTGGACATTAACTAAAGATATTAATCATAAAGAAACATGTCACTAATATAGAGTTTAATGACTGTTTCTTCTTAGGATTCATGGATGTGCAGGAATTTAAATGGTCAGAGAAGTAAGTTCAAATGAGAATTAAATACAATTTATCTGTAATATGAATACATTATGAATAAAAAATATTATTTTTAATTTAACCCTGAAATACAATAGGAAAATAAGAATAAATCAATGCACACTCTCTCTCTTTCTCTCTCTCATACAATTTTGGTGTATACATTTAGGGAAAGAACATATAATTCTTGACAGACTGTTGGGGACAGGTTTTTTTTAAATTTTATTTTTTGTTAACTTTATTAGTACATTTTAGATATGCATAGTGATCACATTCATCTTAGGGTATTTGTACCTGTACATATGTCTTGATTTTTCTTATTTTCCCCTTCCCTCCCTTCAACCACTTTCCCCTCTTTACTGTAAATAAGCTTTTGCTTTAAAATTTAAAGCAATATTTTGCTTTGTTTTGTTTGCCTATGAGTTAGAGAAAAAAAGGTCACATATCAAAACAAAAATTCTACTGAGGAAATGGTCTCTGCTACTAACCATAAAGTGAAATTATTTCCATATAAACCTTTAATGTCATAATGTTCTCAAAAGGAAACAGATATGTGGAACTATTGGGCTAATAATATACTTTTTAAATGGAATAATTTACATCTATTGTACCAAATTTAAAGTATATATTAAAGCAAAAGAAACATGATGCACATAAACCACCTCCCTTGAATACATTCTACCTGATATAGTTATAATAATACATAAAATGTAGCATTAGACATGAAAGATATGTTTCATTATCATATATTTTAGTAAATTTAACCTAATATTTTGAGTATAACTTGATTTTTTTCCCTTAAAATGTTTACTAGGATTGTTTTTCCACATTGACAAATTTAATATTTTACAAGCAGGCTTAACAATACTGGTATAAATTTCCAATTTGGATAATATTCATTGAATAGGAGGCATTATTAAATAAAATAAGTTTAATATATAGATTATAAGGTGAAAATGCATTTTTGTTATTATTTACTTTAATATGTTATTATGGCTTACTGTATTTAAATACATTGCTCAAATATCCCAAACATTTTACCCAACACTTTTGGAAATTTAAACTGGAAATTGTTAAGCAATGACTTTATACTTTTGGGTTTTTTTATGTTTCTTTTTGGTACGGGGGATAGAACGCGGGTCCTTGGGCCTGTGCAGCAGGCGGCGAAACCCCTGAGCTATATCCCCGGCCCAACTTTATACATTTTGCCAAGAAAAAAAGCATTTTTAAAAAATTTTCATTTTATTAGTACATGTTTGCAGCTCACAATGACTGCATTCACAATGAGGAGGCGGCATACTTACATGACACATCTAAATTCTTTTCACATTACCTTCCGTGTCTTCTCTCCCCATTCCCTCCAACTCTTGATCCTCTTTCCACTTGTAAAAGATCTATCTCCCTGTTTCCTTCTATCTTTTCTTCATATTTTGTGACTTTTATTTTAGAACCTTTCCAAATACAGACAATAAAATGTATAACTGTTAGCGATAAGATTGCGGGCAACAACAAACACTAGAATGATCCTAAGTATTTATGGTTAGGCAGATTATATCCAGTTTATTCATTTAATGGAATAGTATTGAGCATACCATTCGAAAATGGGTTACAGTTATTTGTTTTATAAGTTTATACTTGAATGATTCTCAAAGTTTAGTACAAAATATTTTTTTTACTTTTCAATTATTTTATTGGCACATTTTAGGTATACAATACATTTACATTTATCATTGGATGCTTGTACCTGCACATGATGTATCTTGGTTCTTATTTTTTCCCCATTACCTGTGAGCCCTTCACCCCCTCCACCCTTCCCTATTTACATACTTCGTTTCATTTTTTTTTTTTCTCATAATTTTTCCTTTCCTTCTTTTCCTTTCAACCACTGTGGAAATCAGTGTGGAGATACCTCAAAGAACTAGGACTAGAGGTCCCATTTGACCCAGCTATTCCCCTGCTGGGTATCTTCCTGAAAGAATTAAAAGAATCATACCACAGCAATATATGTGCACCCATGTTCATAGCAGCACAGTTTGTAATAGCTAAAGCGTGGAAACAGCCCAAGTGCCCATCAACTGGAAACTGGATAAAGATGTGGGTTTTTTTTATAAAATGGAGAACTACTCAGCCATAAAGAACTAGAAACTAGAGATATTTATATCTAAATGGATGCATATTGAGGCCATACTCTTAAGTGAAATAAACAGGACACACTTGTAAATATCGAATAGTTCCTCTAGTGTGAGAAACTGAAAGTGTAAATGAGAATTAAAATGATTAAAATGAAAAATTGATAATTTGAAATGATTAAAATGAATAATTGATAATTTGAAATAGGAAGAATAGTACAAAATATTTTAAGCTCAGAGGCCAGAATAATTATAAACACCTATTTTATAATCACTGATAGGATTAATCATTCATAAGAAAACATCAAAGGATAATGTAATGAAAAAGGATATTACTGCTGACCTTTGTTTTCTTACTTTTATTATTGAATAGTTTTTTTCTTATACAGTGTAGCTGGTGTAGATAATAAATTATAAGCTACAATTTTAAAGTAAAAATTAGTTTTATTACGTTTCATGTAATATTGGTTTGATTAAATAAAAAATCATGTGTAAAATACTTTTCAAGCAGAAAGTAAAATATACAAAATCCATAGCACAAGAGAATCCAGGTAGGAAAAAGAGAGAAAGTGAGAAAGAGACGAGAGCACAACAGAAAGAACCAGAAAGGATTAAACAATAGCATCCTTCTCATTAATAACAGAAAATGAAAATTTATTACTTGAAAATATTATCTTTAGGGAAGTCTTGCATGAAATAAACATGTTTAATTGGAATTGCTAAAATCAATACAAGGAGATGCAACAGTTGTAGTCTTGACAGAACCCAAATTGCAAAGTTAAATTCCTTAGCTGTAAAATAGTGAAACTGTACGGTAGTAAGCCATTATGCAAAGACTATGTTTTTCTGAAGCAATGAAATGGGAAATTGGTGCCAAAGAAAAACTAAAAGGATCATTGCATACAACTTATTTGCTTTTGAACACTCCATTTATAGTACTCTTCAAAAGATCTAAATAAAAACGTATTTTATAACTATAAAAACAGCATCAAAATGGAAAAAAGCAACATTATGCATGAACACCTAAGATGGAAACGGAGCATCAAATTATACTTCTACTCTTGAATGTATTTGGAATGATATGCACTAAAATGAGTGTTGATATGCAGGTATAGTTTTAACTACTTCTCCTGTGATGTACAAGAAATTGAGGATTAGCTTCTGAGTATCTCAGAATTTAAAGTGGACCTTAAGACACTGTAAAATACATCTGCTAGGGTATCTTCTCTTCTTCATTGTAGACAATCACAAGAGGAAGTTGTGATTTTAAAAATCTTTAAAATGATTAAAATGTAAAGTTGAAATAGAGAAAATGATAAAAAGTTTCCCTTTGATTGTGTTAGATAACATAAACACTGTCTTTTAAGGTGATGTTTATACATGTGTATATTTGTGTATTTTAAACATTTTGATCTTTTAAAAAAATAATTTTTCAGTTAAGCCAATGAATTGGATTTATGTTGTATAAAGACATACAACACCAAGCATGGTTGTGAATGCCTCTTTTCCCAGCATTCAGGAGGCTGCATCAGGAGAATCACTGTGAGTTTGAAGCCAGTGTGAGCCATATACTAAGATCAAGACCAGCCTGAAGTATACAGTGGGACTCTGTCTCAAGAAAGAAATGACACATATGAATCAAAAATAAGAACCTCAATTCATCCTGTTGACATACAAGAGGCTAACCTTTTCTTACAACATTTATTTCTAGAAATCTGCAATTTTTAGTTCTTTCTGTGTTTTTTTTTTTTTTTGAAATGCTCACAAAATTATTTGAAAGCTAATTATGCATCTTGGTCCCTTTAAGATCCTAAAATATGTTTTTCATGTAGCCGGGAGCCATATGTTTGAAATGCAACTATCACCGATGAGAGCAACCATACTTGTTTTGCCTGTGTGTTCCAAGTTGCAAAACTACTTCTTGTCATAAAGATACTTATGGTTCAGTTTTTCCTTTGGATAAATACAAATAGTTCACATGGATGGTCACACCAATGGCTGAATGATTTTTTAATGAACTATATATGACATATATATATTTCTGAGTCTTTACTTGACAGCTACTAATTATTTTTGGTGAAAATACATAATATGTTGTATGTGCTTGGCTATATACAGTGGTAAGATATCATCCCGGCTTGGCAATCAGATAACAGATTGTGAGCACATCACATGGTGGTTTAATGCCTACATTAGTCAATTTAACCTTTGGTGGTACAAAAACGTGAAACTGGCATTGTAAAGGAGAGTATTATTTGGCTCACATTTTTAGAAGGTTCAACTTATCTCCAAGGAAGAAACATGGCAGATGGGTATGGTAGGTCAAGCTGCTTAGTTAGTTGTGGCCTGAAAGCAGAGCAGGTTGGACACAGTGCCCTAAAAAATATACTCTCCAAAGGCATGCCCCAAGTGATGCCCCCTACTCTACCTCACATCCTAAAAACACACTCAACTGTGAACATGGGTGGATTAATCCACTGATGAGTACAACACCCTAATGATCCAATTAGCTTTGCAGGAATCCCTTAATCCCATCAAGCTGACATTTAAGACTAAATGCTACAATGGTTCATTCAATTTTTTTTTCATTTTCCCCTACCTTTGTAGAAACCTTTTCTAGTTTGAGAGTTTTTTTGTTTTGTTTTTCCTATTCTGACTGCTTATTTTACTTTCCTTATTTTTTACTTTTTCATTAATACACCTGTGTAGTACAAAATGATTACTAACCTTATGGGGAATTGGCACATGCAGATAATATATATTTATTTCTTTTTTCATCCCTTTTTTCTTCTCTCCCCTCCCCCTCCAAGTAGATCTTGATCCCATTCCTTTAGTTTTGTAAATATTTGAAATATATGGTTTTTAAATTTCTTTAAAAAAATGTGTGTAGTTCTGTTGTTAATTATATTTCCTTACGAAGTCCCCAACATAGAGTATGTTCTCTGAAACTATTTATTTATTTATTTATTTATTTATTTATTTATTTTGGTACCAGGGATCGAATTTGGGTCCTTGTGCTTGCGCAACTGGCGGAGAAACCACTGAGCTAAATCCCCAGCGCTGAAACTACTTTTTAAAAAAGTCTCCAATAATCGGATTTTTAATTATCATATATTGTTAACATTATGAATTAAACAAAATTTTAATCATGACTTGTTTCCTTTTAATACCACAGGGCATTAGTGTAGGAGGCAGTTGTTAAAAAGCCATCTGTCTATTATTTAAAATCAGCTTGCAAAAACTCCTAGTCTATAAAAATTATAAATATTTTTCCCACAAGAAAATTATATACCATTCTGAAAACTATTAATTACATTTATTAATGAGAGTACCAGATGTCTTCTTTTCATCAAGTACATGGAGAGAAAATTACTTGGTATTAAGGTACGCATATAATAATTTTGTTCCCTGGGATTACTCAGAATGACCAGAAACTATTGAGAAGCCATTCTCTCTGTGCTAGCGGCATTGTAGGGTGATGATTATAGGATTGCAAATATGCCTATGTTTTGGGGTATAAGGCACATAAAAACAGAATAGTATTCCTATGAATTGTCTGTGAGAAATTTGAGAAAAAGAGAATGGGAGAGCAAGTATGAATTTCCAATTATAGGATGATAGTGGTTCATTGTAGCTTTTTAGTCTCCAGTTTTCTCGAGAGAATGACTAAAAAATTATCAGAAAATATTTAAAGCCAATATATCTACTTGATTAAACCCCCAATTGAATATGTTTTAGCGACTTATATTGAGTATTCTGCCAAAACCCAATGTGCTTTTAAATAACAAATTATAAACATAAAGATTAGAACTTATTGTTATTTCCCTTGTTCAACTATCTTCTAAGTATACTTAAATTATTTAGCATTAGCCTATTTCTAATTCTTTTCAAGCTTACATAATATAGCAAAACCACATATACATAGTACAAAAATAAAGTACCCATATTTATATTGTAATTAAAATATTATTCTATCATAATATAAAGTATCAAAAATAAAAAAGAGCATTTAAATGTACTATATCCATGATTATTTGAATGCTTTTACTTTTATATGTTTTATTATAAAATTAAATTTCTGGAAGTAGTAGATATATGAACCAGAGAAAACAAAGTTTATTAACAGTTTTATTAAAATGCAATTATATGACTAGAGGATCTATAAGTAGAATCAAGACACTCTTAACACCTATATATGCTATTCATATAAATCTCCTCTGACATCAGTTTATGCAATACTTATGGAAAGAATTCCACTCATTTTTTAATTTCAAATGACAGAGTAAGTTCTCAAAAATATGAACATTACTGATTTATATGCGAATACATAAAAGAGTTCAACAAAATATTTAAAGAAAATCAAGTAAACATTTATTTCTAAATTATGGATAAGGCTTAATACATTGATAATTACTGATTTTATATATATATAATTTCAAAGTAACTCATTTCCTTTTAATGTAACATCCTATCATTACTGTTAATACTAAAATATATCATAACATAATCAAAAGACTAGAACTTTACTTTTGAAAACAAATTATTTTAAATTATAAAACACAAAAATATTTTGATCCTTACAGTATTTAAAAACCACAAACTTATTGGCTAAAAGAT
>NW_004624810.1:1837826-1850427 GCF_000247695.1 Heterocephalus glaber
AAATTTTTTTTTTTTTTTTTTGGTACCAGGGATGAAACTCAGGACCTTGAGTTTGCGAGGCAGGTGGTAGAACCACTAAGATAATCCCTGGCCCGTGACTTCCCAAATTTAAAGACCCAATCCAATCCAAAAATGGGCATCTGAAATGAACAGACATTTCTCAGACAAAGAATTAGAAAGAGGATATAAACATATGAAAAAAATGTTCAAAATCACTGGTCACTCGAGAGATGCAAATGGAAACAACACTGAAATTCCACCTCACTTCAGAAAAAAAATCACTGCTATCAAGCAATCAATCAATAACAAATCCTGGTGGGGTTGTGGGGAGAAAGGAACCCTTCTTCATTGTTGGTAGGAGTGCAGACTGGTGCAACCACTGTGGAAATCAATATGGAGATACCTCAAAGAACTATGATTAGAAGTCCCATTTGACCCAGCTATTCCTCTGCTGGGTATCTTCCTAAAAGAATCAAAAGAATCATACCACAGTGGTATATGCTCACCCATGTTTATAGAAGCACAGTTTGTAACAGCTAAAACTTGGAAACAGCCTAATTGCCCATCAACTGGAGACTGGATAAAGAAGATGTGTGTGTGTGTGTGTGTGTTTAATAAAATGAAGTACTACTCAGCCATAAAGAATGAGAAACTAGAGACATTTATCATGCAATGGATGCACATTGATGCCATACTTTTAAGTGAAATATAAATAGGACACACATGTGTAAAAACTGAATAGCTTCTCTGGTGTGAGAAACTAAAAGTGTAAATAAGGATCAAAATGTATAGTAAATAATGTGAAATAGGAAGAAAAGGTCCAAAGTGGAAGGGGAAATAGGAGAGGTAGGAGAAAGGAAAGAAGGGGAAGGAATAGAAATGAGATATGGAAAAAATGGAAACAAAGTTTTTTATGAATAAGGAAGAGCGGAGAGGTTGAAGGAAGGGCACAAGAATGGGGAAAAAATAAGAATCAAGATATATCATGTAAAGGTAAAAATTCCCAATGATTAATGTCATCATATTTTATACATAAAATGTGTCAATAAACTTAATGAATAAAAAAGAATGAAGAAAAAATAAGAATAAAAAAAACACTGAGATATCATCTTACTCCAGAAAGAATGGCTAGTATGAAGAAATCAAATAATGAAAAATGTTTTTGAGGCTCTTGGGAAAAAGAAACACTTCTATATTGTTGGTGGAAATGTAAACTAGTTCAGCTACTATGTTAATCAGTAGGAGCTTCTCAAAAATCTAAAAGTATGCACTCCACTTATCCCACATCTTCTTTTAGGTATCTTCCTGATAGAATTTAAAGACATCAAATTACAATAATATATACATACTCATGTGTATAGCAGTGAAATTCATAGTAGCTAAATCTTAGAAACAGTGTATGTGTCCATCAACAGATGAACGGATATAGAAAATGTGGTATCTATACACATTGAATATTATTCTGAAATAAAGAAGAATGCATTTGTGTCATTTGTAGGAAAATGGATGCATATTGAGACCATAATAGTAAGTGAAACAAACAAGACACATAAGCTTAAATGCATCATTGTTTCTCTTATATGAAAAACCCAGCGTATGAACAAATTAAAGAGCAAAATAAAAGGTAATGTGAAACAGGGATAAAGAACTTTTCAAAATTGGAAGAGGATCTACAGATAGGAAGAGAATTGGAGGGGAGGGAAATGGGATGTAAAGTGAATTAAGGTATGTTACATATTTGTATCAACCCTCCACCATGAATATAATATTTATGTACTGCAAACATGTACTAATAAAATTATTTAAAACATCATTGTAACACAAAAGAACTGGAGAATGAGCTAAAAATTTTAAAAGATTTATATAGTTACTATTCTAAATGAAGACAAGCTACTGGAAAGATCCCATAAGGAAATAAGTCTCTCACATGAGAATAAAGTACATGAACTTTGCTATATATGTTCTTTTCTTGAAAACAAAGTGCATGACTGAGAGAGAGAATTCCAATGATAGTGATTTGATGCTGGGGTTATAAAGACTTGAATTCTTAATAACCTTACTCTTGATTAGTTAGCAAAGTCAAATTGAGGGAAAAAGACAACTTCATCTCCTAGTCTGTATATTGCCTAAAGTTTCTATTACGAGGTAAGGTCCCTTACAATGAGTGACTTATTCTACTGTCATAGATAAGTCATCAACTGTAATGCTAAAATTAAGATTAGAAAATGAAAAAAGCAGTTTTTCCTGTTAAATTAACAGAAATGTTAGTTTTCTCCAAGATAAAAGAGGGTCTGTTTTAAAGGGGAAAAAACTAGTAACTTGGAAACTATCAACATTTTGTGCAATACATTGTTCTAGCTCAGGAATGTATATTGTCTAAAGTCTAAATGTTGAATTTTAAGTTGGACATTGTTCTGAGTTTTAAATAACCTTTCATTATCCAGAAATAGTCAGTACAATTGTGTTCCCAACAAAAATCTCCACTACTTATGACCAAGTGTATGAAAAAATGGAAAAATAATGATCTAAACAGATATTAAAAAATAAAATATTGTAATGAGATACTAATTAAAGATTTGTAAGAAATTTGAAGTGTTCATTGACAAATGCAAAGTTTTAAGGGTTTACTGAAATGATAATTACCAATCATGGTAATAAAGTATCAGAGGATACATACAATTGAGAATGAGAGGAGAAGAGATGAGGAGATAGAAGGATAATTATTTAAATATTTTAACAAATACTGTTGAATAATAATAGAAATACTATAATAGAATCTTGAAGGAGTAATTGGATCTGGCTATTAATTTCTTTAAAATAGCATAGATAAATGTGTGATTTTGTTCACAAGGAGATGAAGGAAAATTATACAAAAAAGTAAGATAATCTAATCAAACTCTAAAGGCTGAAAATTATCTTACTTGGCTTCTATTTGGTATTTTTTTCTTTGGAAAAATATACACATAAAAGCAATTCTTCATTTGTACAAACATGTATATGCCACATAATGATTTCATAATTGTGTGAAAACTTGAATCAATTATAGAGGAAAAACAATAATTATTATGGGTCTAAGAGCATGACTTTTGAACAGTAATATTTTAGATTTTTCCATAATGTTATCAAATAAAGTGCATGATCATTATTTAAATAATTTTATCTTGTTCTATGTCAATTTAAACAAATATTTCAATATTATTTTTGAAATAAAAATATTTTTTTTCTATTTTAGGCATAGTACTATTGTGACAATATTGCATATTTGGAAAATGTTCTTCATGATGAAGGATTTTATAAATGTTAAAAATATTCAAAATAAATTATATACCTCAAGCTTAATTCAATGAGACAGCAACTGTCATTATGTACTTTGCTATTTATTCTCTTTGGAAATGTTAAAGAGATCACTAAACTTAATTAGTGAAAGGTTAGTAATGTTTTTATATCCTGGCTTTTCTTTTTTTAAAATTAATTTTATTGATACATTTAAGGTGTACAAATATAATGACATTCATCATTGGAAATTGGCACCTTTACATAATACATTTTGGTTCTTTTTTCCCCCTTCCCCTCCTCTCCCTTCAACCCTCCACCCCTCCCTATTTACAAAGACTTTGTTTCCATTTTTGCTTTTTTCTCATATTAATTCCATTCCCTTCTTTCTTTTCCCTTACCCCCCCCTACTTACACTTCCCTTTGCAACTTTTCTTATTATTACATAGTATCTATAATAACTTTTAGTCCTTATTTACACTTTCAGTTTCTCACACTAGAGAAACTATTCGGTATTTACATTTGTGTATCCTTTTTATTTCACTTAAGAGTATCTCCTCAAAGTGCATAAATTTAGCCATAAATGTCTCTAGTTTTTCATTCTTTACGGCTGAGTAGTACTCCATTTTATAAACACACACACACACACACACACACACACACACACACATCTTCTTTATCCAGTCTCCAGTTGATGGGCAATTGGGTTGCTTCCCAGTTTTAGCTATCATGAATTGCACTGCTGTGAACATGGATGCTCATATATGACTGTGGTATGATTCTTTTAATTCTTTGGGGAAGATGCCCAGTAGGGGAGTAGCTGGGTCAAATGGGACTTCAATCATAGTTCTTTGGGGTATCTCCATACTGATTTCCACAGTGGTTGCACCAGTCTACACTCTGACCAGCAGTGCAGGAGGGTTCCTCTTTCCCCACAGCCCCACCATTATTTGTTATGGATTGATTTTATGATAGCAGACATTCTTTCTGGGGTGACATAAAATGTCAGTGCTGTTGTCATTTGCAACTCTTGAATGACCAGTGATGTTCAGCAATTTTTCATATGTTTATTTGCCTATTTCTTTGTCTGAGAAATGTCTGTTCATTTCAGATGCCCATTTTTGTATTAGGTCTTTAAAATTGGGAGGTCTGATATTTTTAGGTTGTTTATATATTATAGATACTAGAGCTTTGTCTGAGGGACAGCTGGTGAAAATTTTTTTCCCACATTGTGGGTTCTCTCTTCACATTGTTGGTGGTTTCTCTTGCTGTGCAGAAGCCTTTTAATAAGAAGAGATCCCACTTGTTGACTACTTGTGCTAGTTCATGGGTAACTGAGGTTTTGTTCATAATATCTTTTCCTACAGCAATGTCTTCAAGAGTTTTACCTAACCTTTGTTCCAGCTGGTTTAGTGTTTCTGTTTTAATACTCAAATCCTTAATCCATTTTGATTTTAGTTTAGTGCATGCTGAGATATATAGCTCTAGTTTTAATCTTTGGCAAGTTGAAACCCAATTTTTCCAGCATCATTTATTAAGGAGGCTATCTCACCTCCAGTGAGGGTGTTTGGCTCCTTTGTCGAAGATGAGGTGGCTGAGTGTGTCTGGAGTTGTTTCTGCATCTTCTAATCTGTTCTCCTGGTCCTCAGGTCTCTTTTTTGCCAGTACCATGCTGTTTTTATCACAGTAGCTTTGTAGTATAATTTCAAGTTGGGGGTTTTGATATCCCCTACTTTTTCTTTATTTCCTAGTATTGCTTTTGGTATTCTAGATATCTTCTTATTGCAAATGAATTTTTGGATTATTTTCTTGAGATTTGTGATGTATGTTGCTGGGATTTCAATTGGAATTGCATTGAATCTATATAGTAGTTTTGGAAGTAGAGCCATTTTCACTATGTTGATACTTCTTAGCCAGGATCAAGGGATGTTTTTCCATTTTTCAATATCAACTTCAATCTCTTTTTCCAGAGTGCTATAGTTTTCAGAGAAGAGGTCTTTGATTTCTTTTGTTCAGTTGATTCCTAGGTATTTCAACTTCTTTGGATGCTATTGTGAAAGGAATTGATTCCCCCACTTCTCTCTCAGTGAGTCTCTTGTTCATGTAGAGGAAAGGTATTGATTTTTGTGTGTAGACCTTCTATCCAGCTCCTTTATTGAATTTTTTTATTAAGTCTAGAAGACTTTTGGTGGAGTTTTCGGGGTCTTCTATATAGAGTATCATGTCATCTGCAAATAATGACAATGTGACTTCTTCATTTCCTATCTTTATTCCTTTTATTTATTTCACTTGTCTAATTGCTGTGGCAAATGTTTCCAAAACTATATTGAACAGGAATGGTGATAGTGGGTATCCTTGTCTTGCTCCTGATTTTAGTGTGAAGGATTTCAGTTTCAAGTGCTTTTTCTGCATCTATTGAGATGATCATATGGTTTTTGTCCTTGGCTCTATTGATATAGTGTATTACATATATTGATTTGCTTATGTTGAACCATACCTGCATCCCTGGGATGAATCCCTCTTGGTTAGTGTGTATGATTTTCTTGATAATCTTCTGCATTCTATTTGCCAGTATTTTATTAAGGATTTTTGCATCTGTGTTCATTAGTGAGATTGGTCTATAGTTCTCTTTTTCAGTTGGGTCTTTCTCTGCTTTGGGGATCAAGGTGATGCCTGCTTCCAGGAATGAATTTGGGAATATTGCTTCCCTTTCAATTTCACTGAAGAGTTTAAACAGTAGTGGCAGTAGTTCCTCTCTAAATGTCTTGTAGAATTCAGCAGTGAAGACAGCAGAACCCGGGCTTTTCTTTATTGGTAAGTTTTTAAGTATATTTTCAATTTCATTGATTGATATAGGGTCATTTAGAATTTTTAGGTCCTCTTTGTTCAACTTTGGTAATTCATACATAACTAAGAATCTGTCTATTTCTTCTGTATTTTTCATCTTATTGGTGTATAGGTTCTGGAAGTAGGTATTGGTGATCCTCTGGATTTCTGCTGGGTCTGTTGTAATTTCACCCTTTTCATTACTAATTGCATGGATTTGACCCTTTTCTTTCCTTTATGTGATAAGGTTGGCTAAGGGTTTGTCTATTTTGTTTATTCTTTTGAAAAATCAACTCTTGGCTTCATTGATTTTTTTGGATTTTTCTCTTAGTCTTCATTGCATTGATTTCTGCCCTGATCTTTGTGATTTCCTCCCTTTTATTAGCTTTGTGTTTGTCCTTCTCTTCTTTTTCTAGAAGCTTGAGGTTCAGCATCATGTTGTGTTATTGAGCTCACTTTGTATTCCTAATGTGAGTATTCACGTCTATGATTTTCCCTTGTAACACTCTTTTCTATTTTTTCTTTCTTTCTTTTTTTTGGTACCGGGGATCAAACTTGGGTCCTTTTCATCGTGGCCCATAAATTCTGATATGTTGTATTGGCATTTTCATTTAATTGTGGGAACTCTCTGATTTCTCTTATAATTTCCTCTGTGACCCATTGGTTATTCAGATTCGGAAGTGTGCTGTTCAGTTTCCGTGTGTTTATGAAATTCTTGCAGTTTCTTTTGCTATTTATCTCCAATTTCATTGCACTCTGGGCTTATAATACACAGGGTATAACCTCAATTTCTTTGATCTTACTTAAACATGTTCTATGAGGGAGTATGTGGTCTATTTCAGAGAATAACCCATGTGTAGTTGAAAAGAATGTGTATTCTGATTTTGTGGGATGGAACATTTTGTAAACATTTGTCAAGTTCATTTGTTCAAGAGTTTGATTGAGTTCTAGTATTTCATTATTTTTTGTCTAGTTGATCTATCTATTTGTAACTGTGGGGTATTGAGGTCCCCCACTACTATTGTATTAGGACTTTTTTGATTTTTCATGTCTGTTAGTATTTGTTTTATATAGTTGGGTGAACTAGCATTTGGTGCATATATATTTATGATTGTCATCTCTTCCTGTTGTGTTGTTTCCTTCACAAGGATGAAGTAACCTTTGTCTGTATTACTCAGTGTTGGTTTGAAATCCACTTGATCTGCAAAGGGGATCACTACTCCTGCTATTTTGGGGGTTCCTGTCACATGGAGTATTGTTTTCCACCCTTTAACGTTCAGTTTATGAGTTTCTTTTTGAATTAAGTGTGTTTCTTGTATGGAGTATATTGTTGGATCTTGCTTCTTGACCCATTCTATCAGTCTATTTCTTTTGATTGGTGAATTGAGACCATTAACATTGATGGTTATAATTAATATGTATTGATTTCTTCTTGCCATGACTTTCTCTTTTAGTTGGATTCTCCCTTTTTGTGTTTAATTTCTTGTCATGCCTGATGGATTCATTCTGCTGGGATTCCTGGGGTTGTGATCCTGGTTATCTTTTCCTAGGATATTATTTAAAAATTTTTGGAGTGCTGGTTTGGTATTCATGAAGTGCTCTTTGTCATGAAAGTTTCTTATTTCTCTATCCATTTTGAAAGATAGTTTTGCAGGATACATCAATGTGGATTGGAGGCTATTTTTCTTTAGGGTTTGAAATATGTCACTCTGCACTGTTCTTGCCTTGTGGGTTTGCATTGAGAAGTCTCCTGTGATTCTGATGGGCTTTCCTTTTTATGTGATTTGTTTCTTTTCTGTCACTGCTTGTAGAATTTTGTTCTTCTGTTGGGTTTCTGGAATCCTAACTATTATATGCCTATGTGTAGATTTTTTTTGATCAAGGCTAGTTGGAGTCCTATATGCCTCACTTATCTGTATGTCAAGTTCTTTTCCCCTGCTTGGGAAGTTTTCTGCCATCACTTCTGTGAACAGTTTTTTTTTTATGTCGTCTGCACTCTCTCCTGTTTCTTCACTGACTCCGATCAGTCTTATGTTATTCTTCTTTGCATCTTCTAGCAGCTGCTGGGTTCATTTCTCGGTCCCTTACTATTTTAAAGAAATTTTTAGGCTCTCCTCTAGGAAGCTGCAGCCATGATGGAAGTTTAAGAGTTGAGCCACTGTGAGACCAGGCCCACCTCAGGCGTGGGAGATGGCAGCCAAGGCACAGAGCCCCTCTCAGTGCCTGTGAGCAGCCATGGGAGCAGCGCCCTCGCGATGCAGGCCGGTCTGCTCAGCGGTGATGGTAGTTCTAGCCTACTCTGGGGCTCCTCTTCTTTTATTTCTTTATGTATTTATTTGTACCGGAGATCGAACTGAGGTCCTTGCTCAGCAGGTGGCGAAACCACTGAGCTAAATCCCCGGCTCGGGCTTCTCTTCTAACCACGCTGCTTCCTCTTGGCTTCTCCAGTGAGGAATGGTGGAAGCGTCGGGCTAGGTCGGAAGGTGGTTCTGTGGTGCCTCCCGCTCCTGGAAGAGGGGTAGGGGTGCAGCAGCCGCGTTGGCAGGGAGGGGGCTGGAGTCGCCATTTCCAGGGCTGGGGACACCGGAGAGTTGGCCTCTCCCCTTCTGCCTCCAACACGACGGCGGCGGCGGCGGCACCTTCAGGGACCCAGGCAGGCTCCAAGCCTCTCTTCTGCTACCGTCTCCCCTCCCCGCAAGGCCAGGGCTCTAGAGGCTGCTGCAAAAGGCAGCCATTGGGAGGATTGTTCGTGGTCTCCTCATCCCGCTGCCATGGCTACCAGGCTGCTGGATGCTGAAGAGAAGGAGTCCCAGTCGCTGCAACCATCTAGCAGCCATCGCCTCAGCTATTACCGGCCGAGGTCCATAGACAAGCGGCAGCAGAGCGAGGGACATTGGCGACCAAGTCCAGAGCCATCTCCATCTTGCAAAAGGAGCCTCGCCAGCAGGAGCTTCTACCATCTCTCTCCTCCTTATTCTTCAGCCACAGGCTCCCAGACATGACAGCCATCATCAAAGAGATCGTTAGTAGAAACAAAAGGAGATATCAAGAGGATGGATTCGACTTAGACTTGACCTATATTTATCCAAACATTATTGCTATGAGATTTCCTTCAAAAAGACTTGAAGGCGTATACAGGAACAATATTGATGATGTGGTAAGGGGATTCAAAGCATAAAAACCATTACAAGATATGCAATCTATGTGCTGAAAGACATTATGACACCGCCAAATTTAACAGCAGAGTTGCACAGTATCCTTTTGAAGACCGTAACCCACCACAGCTAGAACTTGTCACACCTTTTTCTGAAGATCTTCACCAATGGCTAAGTGAAGATGACAATCATGTTGCAGCAATTCACTGTGAAGCTAGAAAGGAATGGACTGGTGTAATGATTTGTGTATACTTATTACATTGGGGCAAATTTTTAAAGGCACAAGACCCCTAAGATTTCTATGGAGAATTAAAGACCAGAGACAAAAAAGGAGTAACTATTCCCAGTCAGAGGTGCTAAGCGTATTATTATAGGTACCTGTTAATGAATCATCCTGATTATAGACCAGTGGCACTCTTGTTTCACAAGATGATGTTTGAAATTATTCCAATATTCAGTGTCAGAACTTGCAATTCTCAGTTTGTGATCTGCCAGCTAAAGGTGAAGATATATTCCTCCAATTCAGGACCCACAAGACTGGAAGACAAGTTCATGTATTTTGACTTCCCTTAGCCATTGTCTGTGTGTGGTGACATCAAAGTAGAGTTCTTCCACAAACAGAACAAGATGCTAAAAAAGGACATAATATTTCACTTTTGGGTAAATACATTCTTCATTCCAGGACCAGAGGAAACCTCAGAAACAGTAGAAAATGGAAGTCTATGTGATCAAGAAATTGATAGTATTTGCAGTATAGAGTGTGCAGATAATGATAAAGAATATCTAGTACTCACTTTAACAAAAAATGATCTCAACAAAGCAAATAAAGATAAGGCAAACTGTTATTTTTCTCCAAATTTTAAGGTGAAGCTGTACTTCACAAAAACAGTAGAGGAGCCGTCAAATCCAGAGGCTAGTAGTTCAACTTCTGTAACGCCAGATGTTACTGACAATGAACCTGATCATTATAGATATTCTGACACCACTGACTCTGACCCAGAGAAGGAGCCTTTTAATGAAGATCAACACACACAAATTATGAACTCTGATTTTTTTTATCAGGAGGGGTTAAAAACCATGAAAACAAACTTGAATAAACTGAAAATGGACCTTTTTTAAAAAAATGGCAATAGGGCATTGTGTCAGATTACCAGTCATAGGAACAATTCTCTTTTCCTGACCAATCTTGTTTTACTCTATACATCCACAGGGTTTTGACACTTGCTGTGCAGTTGAAAAAAGGTTGTGTAGCTGTGTTATGTATATAACTTTTGTATCAAAAGGACATTTAAAATTCAATTAGCATAAATAAAAATGGCACTTTTCCCATTTTATTCCAGTTTTCTAAAAACTGGAGATAGACTGATGTCTACACTTGGGAATTTTTCCTTTTGTGTTCTGTCACCAATTGAAGCGGCTAAAGAGCTTTGAGAATTACAGGTTCACATCCTATCCCTTTGCACTCATGGCAACAGATAAGTTTGCAATTGGCTGAGAGAAGTTTCTAAAGGGTTTTTGCTACATCGTAATGCATGTATTTGGGTTAGGGGAATGGAGACAGTGCTCAGAAAGGAATATATTTTATGCTGGACTCTGGACCATATACCATCTCCAGCTATTTACATGCATGTTTCTTTAGCATGCTACAGTTATTAATCTAGACATTTGAGGAATTGGTCACTGTCAGTGCTTGTTGTATGTGCATTTTAAAAAGCATATTGGTGCTAGAAAAGGCAGCTATAGTGAATCTGTATTGGGGTACAGGTATGAATCTTTTGTAACATCTTAAGAACCCACAGGGTTGGAGATTTAGCTCAGTGGTTGTGCCACCTGCCTTGCAAGCTCAAGGACCCGAGCTTGACCCCTGGTACCAAAAAAATAATAATAATAATCCACAAATGAAGGGCAATAAAAGTGATCTGATCATAGATAAGAAACACAACAACAATGATTTAACCATATCTATGTGGAGGCTATCAACAAAGAATGGGCTTGAAATATTATAAAAATTGACAATGATTTCTTAAAGATATTTTCTGAATTGTAATGAATGCTCCATCTCCTGTGTAATCAAGACCAGTGCTAAAAGTCAGATGCTATTAGTACCTGGGTCAGTCAACAACTTACTTTATTAGGTTTCAATCACATACCTCCTGTGGATGCTTCATGTGCTGCATAGAAGCTTCTTTTTACTCACTAAATATAAAATATTTTGTAATACTTCACAGGAAATTTCGAGATTCTACAGTAACCAGTTCTTTTTCTTTAAAGATTTATGATGCACTTATTCAATCCAGTAGCTGTAGGCCATTCCACCCTTTTGACCTTACACATTCTATTACAATGAGTTTTGCAGTTTGGCACATTTTTTAAATATCATTAACTGTTAGGAAATTTTACTTGAATACTGAATACATATAATGTGTATATTAAAAATTTGTGTTAAAAAGGCGATTAGAGTTGCAGCAAATTTTCCACACTGCACAAATAAGGCATTTAATTTTTTAGTAGAAATTGTCCTACGTATGCTCTATCAATTTATTATTGAAAGAATAGATTTTTTTCAACGTGCAGTGTTGATTCATTTTCATCATAGTGCTAGAGCTGGGAACTAGGGCTTCAATTTCATGTCTCAAATATCATCATACATTTGATATGCCCAGAATGCATATGGTTTTAAGCAGAGTACAACTACTATTGTAAAGCTAATGTGAAGATACTATTAACAAGGATTTCTCCCCCAGAAGTTTGATGTATTTAAAATTATACTTTGAACTTGACATTCGAATACCTAACCATTATATTTTTTAATGGTGTACAATCCCATTTTCAATAATTAATTGATGCTGAAATTGTTCACTAGCTGTAGTCTGACCTAGTTAATTTACAAACAAATTGCATAAGACTTACTAGAGCAGCATTTATAAAGTTTGATGGTAAATAGATTAGGCAGAATTTCGTCTAAAATATTCTTAGTAAATAATGTTGACATATTTTCCATACCTCATAAGTTTCATTCAGCAAATAAAGTTTTTAAATTTTTAACAAGGCTATTAGGATTTACACATTTATATTTAAACATTGATAATATAGTATTCATTGACTACTCCTTGAGTTAAATTGGTAAAGTTAGAGACAACTATTCCACAGATTGCACCAATGATATTAATATGCCATTTTGTCTTTCATAAAAGCTGAAAATTGACTAAAATGAAAACCAACTATTCATGTTTTGAAGATAGTTATTAATATTCTTTGTTACAGTTTTGAGCACAGCATATTAAAACGTAACTTGCATTGTTCCAATATGTAACATGAAAGGCCACGTTATAAATAATTATATTATA